>JASSUY010030181.1:0-53430 GCA_032466535.1 Forpus xanthops
AGTCCCTCATGAAGAGTCCCTCCCCAGCATCCCTATAGGCCCCCTTCAGATACTGGAACGCTGCTATGAGGTCTCCACGCAGCCTTCTCCAGGCTGATCAGCCCCAACTTTCCCATCCTATCTCCATATAAGAGGTTCTGCATCCCCTCATCATCCCCGTGTCCCTCCTCCGGCCTTGCTCCAACAGCTCCATGTCCCCTTCATGTTAACGACACCAGAACCGCAGACAGTGCTGCAGGGGAGGTGCAATCACCTCCTTTAACCTGCTCCCCACAGGGTCTGGAGGAGGGCATCTCCCAGATCACCTCCACGAGCGACGTCTCTCCCACCACCCTCATCTGGAACTTCCCCATTGACATCACCTTCAAGAGCACCAACCCGTCGGGCTGTGAGTGCTGGGTGTGGGGCTCAGCCCCTTCCGTGAGCTCCCTCCTCACCTTCCCTTCCTTTGCAGGGCCACAGATTGTCGTGAGCGTCTATGGACCCGACTTCTTTGGCCATGATGTGGTCAGAGGTTATGGAGCCGTTCACGTCCCCTTCACCCCTGGAAGGTGAGGTGAGAACCTGGCTTCTGGGATAAAGAGGGGTTTTCCTTAGTTACTGCTTGTTTCAGCATCATTCCTGTGTCTCCTTATCGTGGCTTGTCTGTAGACATCCTGTAAAGACAAAACTGGGATGTGGGAGACCCAAGTATGAAATGCAATACATCTCCATCGTCACACTCAGCATGTGCTAAGCTTTCATTCCCACACTCTTCCTCTCTAACAAACATATATCCACTCTTCCTCTCTAACAAACATATATCCACTCTTCCTCTCTGACAAACCTTTCTTTGTGGGAGGGAGATCTTCAGTTGCCTCACGAGTCTGAAATTCCAACACCTTTATAAAGAGTAAAAGTGTTCCCGGTGCTGTTTGCTTCATCTCTTGAGTTCTGTGTCTTGGCTTTGCTGTAGGCATACAAGAACCATCCCTATGTTTGTTCCAGAGTCCACATCCAGGCTGCAGCAGTTGACAAGGTAATCATTAAAGACTTTGGGTTTAAGGCCTTGCTCTTGGCCACAAAGGTGGACCCAGCTCCTCCCTGCAGCATACACGTGGGTGTACATCTGGGTCTTAACCAGAGTTTTATAGGTCAAGCCATGCTTTTGGGTGTCTAAGTCTTTGGAGAGCTCTCTTAAACCACGTCAGCTCCCTCCCTGCAGTGATGCTGACTCCATTTATCCATCACACATTCGACCACTGTTGGTTTAGGAAGAGCTCATGTCAGCAGAGCAGGCTGCTACGTGAGCTCCTGCAGCTCCGTGTCCCATGCATTCATTCACGTCAGTGATGTGACCTGCAGAGGTGCTACTTAGACTTTACTCAGTGTTTTAGTTGCCACTGATGCTAAAGGAGGTTTGCTGCAGTCCAACCCTAAATCTCACTGTATCTATGGTGAGTGGATGCCAGCATAGCTGCATTTGAAGTATCAGAGCTTTGTTGGCCTGGGTAGTCAAGAGCTGAATCGGTCTCAAAACCATCTTTGCCATAGAAAGATTCCATCTAGCCCAGAAATGACCTGGATTTAGGATGTGTATGAAGTTGGATTCATTTCTGTCCTTACAGAGACAAAACTTTGACAAAAGTCGATCAGCAATAAAGGGAATCACTCTTCAAAGCTGCTGCAAACTAAAGCTGGCAGTCTCCTTAAGCCCCCGTTGTGGTTTTGCCATGCATTTAATGGGCTGTATCCCACCTGAACACCAGTGACGTTTCTGTTCTCTTCTCCAAGCTGGTTCACAGGGAGACGTCCGGAATTCACTGACCCCAGAGTGGTGGCACAGGGAGAAGGAAGGGAAGGTAAGTCCCTGCGAGCTCCTCCTGCAGCCCTTGCACCACAGCCAGCCACAGCTTGGCCATCCCCTTGTGCTGATAAAAGACTGGTGGTTCCTCTTGGGATGTGGACATCCAACATCCATGCAGAGCCCTCTCCTGACCAGATGCATTCACCTCTTCCTCCTAGTGACCAGAGTGCGCTCTCAAGGCTTTGTGACCATCTCCTTCAACGTAGTGACCAAGGACATGAAGAAGATGGGCTACGACGTGACCCCGAGTGACATGCAGGACCCTTCCGTGGGGCCTCTGACAGAGGGGATGCACATGTACTGAGCTGGGCCATGAGGGGCTCAAAGGCTGACAGAGTTGAGAGCTCTGGGGCTTTTTGTGGCAAAATGGAATGAGCATCTGCTGACACTGAGAAATCACATTAGAGACATCAAAACGCCATAATTGTTAGGAATAACTGCGTTATTCCAAAAGCAACAGAAGCCCATGAGGCTTTGGAACAATTGCCATCATCCTTTCAGGAAGATACAGGTTGAAACGGCATCTGAATGAACGTATCAGCTACGATTTAGCCTTTTTACACGTAATATCAGACTAGCTCAAAATAAGACCTGGACGAATACTTTTTAACAGCCTTTTGTACACTTTTTATATAGTTAAAGAATAGGAAAGTTCAGGGTTGTCTCACTTTTCTTGTCTTTAACCCAGCATTACAAACCCAGGGCTCTTCACTGATGCTTTCTGTGGTAGGAATGGGAAATGGAAGTGGCTGCACCTTCCCGCAAGGGAGGAATGTGGAAATGGTGCAGATAAGAGGCACACAGGTTCCTCTGTGCCTTGTGCCTCCCTCTGCAGCAGCAGCAGTTCCCTTTATAGTCCCACATAGACCTTTAGGGTTTGTGCAGGTACCTCGTGCACTGCAGACACAAACTGTCCCCCATTTGGCAGCGAAGCAACCTGTGCCTTTGCATCTAGAGCAAGATGCTGCCTCTGCCAGGTCCAGGCTTTATATCTGCATCAAGGGAATGAAAAAGGGCAGCAGCTTTAGTTTAGAGGCGTTAAAGAGCCCCTGGTGTTAAACATATCCTACCTTCTGGTAGGACAAACTGCATTTTAAGGGCAGATATTAAAAATGAAGCTCTGGAGAAGGCTCTGCAAAGGAAGTCGAGTTGTGTGTGGTCATGAGCAGGGCTGAGCTCCAAATTGGGTACCAGCTGCATCGTGCTGTGCAGGAAGGGAGGGAGGCAGCAGAAAGGACCTTCTCTTCAGTAGGTTCTTCAGCCATCACACAGACACCACACCATGCCTTCCCTTGGTGGGTTTGCTTATCAGGAGGGCAGTTAAAGCAACACAGCGATGTCCAAGTGCTGTACTGAGGCTTTCCCCACATGGCATAACCTCAGAGCAGGACCAGACCCGTGTTGGTTGGTAGTGTGTCACAGGAGCTCCAATGCTGCAGCATGAGGACACAGAGCCAGCTGGGTCTGAAGAGCTGCTCCTCTGAGATGATGGTAGTGCTCTTTGGGGCTGAATAGACCCAGTTGTCTCCATGTGTCTTTCCCCTGCTAGGTTCTGTTACCTGTTTGTGCCAGGATGTTTCTCGGTCCTCAGTCATCCCAGGTCTGCTGTTCCTACAGGTACCAAAGAGAAGTGGATGCTACAATGAAGTGACTTACTACTTCCTCATTTTCCTATCTCAGTTTGGCCACGTAACCTCTTGTGTTTGACTGCAAGCACCAGAAGGTGACGGGGAGAATGACTTAACCCAATACCACCCCACAAGTGACCCACCAAGGCCTTGGGACTGTAAGGATACAAGTGATAACACACAGCATTGAACCGCAGAGCCAGGACACAAATGTAGAGATTATTTCATAGCTGAGTGAATAAATGTAATGCATTCAATAGACATTGAATAAATATAAGCTCTGAGATCACTGCGATTTTGCTGTGAGCATTCTTAGCATCTTTTGGACTGGTTAGAATCCTTCCCAAACGTTCACGGATGAGTTTCCAGCTCCTTCTTCCTTCCCATCTTGTTACTTCCAGTAAGCTCCTCCAGCGGTTGTTTTGGCAAGTGCTGTGATCTCTGGACTGAGTCATGCTGGAACCCAAACGGAGAAGTATTTCCTGTTGGCTGGGAGCAGATGCAAGGAATTCCGTTTCCTTTCCAGAAGGATTTGGGATGTGGCTCTCCGCAGTAGGGGGGTATCAGTGCTGGAAAGGCAAACATCAAATCTACTGCTCAGTTTGTTTCCCTTGAGCACAGTTACCTGTCCCCATCCCAATTAGAGCACCGATTCTGCTCATGAGAAACCCGTTAAACCCAGGCAAATCCCAAGCCTTGCGCCCACAGGGATGCTCTGAACTTACCCATAGGCAGCTTTGTGTCCTGCTGTGATTGATCTGCATGGATCCTGATTCAAACCGGCTGCTTACCCCACTGAGGCTGATCAAAACACACACACACGTGTTTGCACAGCCTCCATCACCCTGCAGGGAGCCTCAGAAAACAAAGGTTAAACCAGTGAAAAGCAAGGGTTTAAAACACTTCAATCCCAAACTCCATTAAACAGTGTTTATGATACGGGACTATGCAGATCCCACACCTCTACCTGCATTATTGGGCTCTTTACCTCTGGGTTTGGTCGGGGTTTTTTGAATCCTCGGTGTCTCCAGCATGTTAAGAACCGCACGTACCTTCTCCAAGGCCTTCACACTTCGCTGCAGGAGCTTCCCAAGCTTGCTCCTCACCCAAGGGCACACATGGGGTGATGCTTCCAGTGCTTCCTGAGCTCAACGCTGCTTTGCTCCCCCATACCCATTTTGTTCCCCCCAACACAGCCTTGCTGCTGCCTTCATCAGCTGCTGGAAGACTCTGGTTTGAGGTGTGGTGGAGCATCTGCAGTGTTTCACCCTGCAGAGAATCCCCACTCTCGTGACAGAGCAGTAAACACCCGAGGAGTGCTGCCAGAAGGACGTTAACAAGGGAGGGATTTACAACCCGTAAGGGTTGGTTGCAGTTAAAGGTTAGAAGAGCTTCAAGAACATCCAAATCCCGACCTCATTATAGCAGAGGCTCAGAGCACTCTCCTCTCACCCACTCTCCAGGCAGCTGCTCCTCACTCATCCATCCTCCTCCCTTGGTTCAAACCTGCAGCTCCTGCTGAAGTCTCTCCCAGGCAGTGAAATTGCCATTAACCTCCTAATGCAAATGAGAGGGGAAAGGTCTTTATCCAATCCCTGTGTCCCGACATGGGATGAGGCTTCAAGGCCATTGAGCACAGTGAAGATGAAGCTGGGAACTTGGCAGGAGCCCTCCTCTGCTCTCCTGCTCTGGAGGAGCTTCGAGGAGAGTTCTGCTGCCACCATAGGAGACAGCCAAGGACATGGATCAAAGAGCAGCTCAGGAACCAAACTTCCAGAAGAAGGAAGGTCATTTGGATACAGAGACTCAGAGAATGACAGAATGGTTTGGGTTGAAAAGCACCTTCAGGTCATCCAGTTCCAACCCCCTGCCATGGGGACAGCCACCTCACACCAGACCATGTCACCCTGGCCTTCATCTTCAGGACCCGGCCTTCGCAGCCCTTCCACTGTGAGAAGCAGCAGCATCCGTTCCTGCCCTCTCGTGGCAGTTTTCAACCTTTAGGTTGCTGACAAGGTTGTGTGGAGGATGCCCGAGTTCTCCCTGTTCCTCCACGGCCATTGCAGAGTGCAGCAGTGCTGCCCCTTGTCCTGAGAGCACGGACAAACACCTCCCAGTACCACGAGCATCGAGGGAGTGGGATCCAGCCAGGACCCTCTGCACCAGGGAGCATCCTGTTAGAAACCACGCTTTGGCCCCCAAAGCCAAGCCTGAGCCTGCAGGAGGGAGGCTGTGGAGCTGGGAGGGTGCACCACACGCTGCTTCCACAGCCTCCATCCTTCCAAGGGAAGATCAGCAGGAGCAGGGAACTGCTGCAGCTATTTTTATGCCTCTATCGAGGCCGAGGTACTCAAGCACTCAGATTCACCTCGCAGAACATCACTGCTTTCAGTGCCAGACTTGCTAATGAAGACATTGAAAAAGCCAAACCCGCCCCATCCCCATCACCCAACACAACCCCAGGCAGCCCACGGTCTCCTAAGCCCTTCTGTGCTGTTCTAGCAAGGAGAAACAGCTCCCTTCAGCTTGGTTACAGCCCTGAATTTCATTCCCTAACCCTTCAAGGAGGACATGGACCCCATTGCCTGACTTGTGCAGGTTCTGTGTTTGCCCCTGTGGGGAAGAAAGGAGTATCTGTTGATTTTCCATGTTAGGAGTTACTGGAGTTCAGTGCTATAGGGAATCCCATGTGGGATAGTGATGGCCTGGCTGCTGGGACAGGTCTCCATGCTCAGTCTGCATCCCATGGGACCACTCAGCCCTCATCCACAGGAAGCTCTCCTCCAGGCCCTAACTCAGCTGTGTGGCTCCCAAAGGCCGGGAGAGGAAGTGCTCCCACAAAGGAGTTATGAGGCAGTTGTACCAAGGGCTATTAAACACAGGAAGGCTCCTGCCAGACCCTGGGGCTGGATGGAGCTCCAGTGATGCTGTACCCGCTCACGAGGATCACCCAGAGTGTACTTAAG
Organism: Forpus xanthops; assembly: GCA_032466535.1. Classification (NCBI taxonomy): domain Eukaryota; kingdom Metazoa; phylum Chordata; class Aves; order Psittaciformes; family Psittacidae; genus Forpus; species Forpus xanthops. Next base: position 6,441 of record JASSUY010030181.1, read on the forward strand.
TGAACTGCGATGCTGGCAGCATGGATGGTGAGATTTCATGTCGGGTACCAGCACAGGGAGCCAAGATAAACACCTTTACTACCATTGTATTCAGCTCTAGAAATGTCACTGACTACCCTTCACTTGAGAACAGGAACTCATTTGCTCAACAACCAAGTAGTGTCCAGGCTGCTCCTCACAGCCACAGACAACCACGGAACACCAGCTCCCACCATCCCAAGGCTCCAGTCCAGTTCAGCACCACACGCTGCCCCCCTCCCTGCACACACGGATGTGCACCAGAACCTGCTCTACTCATACCAAAAGTTGGTGGCCACAAACGTTCAAGTGCTTTAAAAGGGCTCATGATTTGAGGCAGGTTGGGTTTAGCTCCCGCTCCCCACGAAGCCAGAGGATGCTCCACCTCCAACCAAGGTATTGCCCCCATTCCTAATACTTCAGCCTCTGGATGCCAATAGGATTCCAGTCCTCACTGTTCTAAGCTCCCCATCAGTCTGTTGGGGAGTAACCACCCTCCTGGGTAATGGGCAGGAGCAAAGTTCCAAAGGGAACTTTCACTCATGGATGCCCCAATCTCCAACAATAACAGTGTACGACAGATTGACAGCAAAGGATGAAGAGACAGCATTGCCACCACTGTATACATGACCAACTCCTTGCTATCCCTAGTTCTGAGCTCCCAAACCTGTCTTTACAAAACCCTGTCCCCCAGCTCACAGGACAGGGAGGAGGTTACCTGGAAGTGGGTGACTGCAAAAGGTGAGAGCTTCCAACATGAGGCTGCATAAATAACATTGGTTCTCTGAAATGCAGCTTGCAGGTGGTTGTAGAAGTCCTGCCAAAGCCATAGCAGGAGCTGTCCCCAACCGTTGTCTCCCAGTTCAAACAAGCAGAGGAGCAGAGCTGCAAGCTCAGCCCAGCACAACAGGCAACAGCAATGAATGTGTTCAGCAAACCCAGGGGAGGACAAGACCCTAAGATCACTTAATCCAGAGAGCCCTTTATCCCACCTCACTTCATACGAGAGGAAGAGGAAACCCAGCACAGGGGGAAAGCAGCTTGCCCAAGGCCAGAGGAAGGCTCAGCCACTGCAGATCTACTTCCCAATGGGCTTTATCAGCTCCTGCTCCCTCCTGCAACCCCTGGGCTTGCAGCAGCCATCTCCTCTAGAGGAGTATTAAGAATCAGAGTCATTTCCACTCGGAATCCCTCCTGTAGTGAGCAGCTTTACATTTACATGAGGCCAGAATCAAATACAGGGATCACCCAGAGGAGCAATACTCACACATGCACAGAAGATGCCTCCTTCTGGAAAAGGAGAGGTACAAAAAGCAGCAGCTACCTGGGCTGCCAGCCTTGCAAAGGAGGGTTTTGCTTTCTTTACCAGCCCAAATGCAGAAGCCAAATGAATCAAACTGAAACCAAAATGAATGGGCTTTCCCCCCGTGGCTGCTTTTCCGACAGCAGGTCCCTGCCACTACTGTGGCTTTGGCACTAAGTGAAGGGTTTGATCAGTGATCAGTCCAACTGGCAACAAACCAGAACTGCAGGAAGCCCAGAGGGGCTCTGCAGAGGTAGCTTTGGAAGCAGCCTTCTAATGATGTGCTCTTCAGTTCAAGCCATCCACAATGAGAAGCTGGAATCACTTCCCACCTGGACACAGGCGCCCTGCTACCCCATCCCAAGGATGCTGGATCAATGGGAAGGGCAAGACTGGACTGCTGCAAATGGGATGCAAAGACTCCCAAGGCCAGCTCTGTCCCAGCTCCCCAGCCCCTATTCCATGAGCTTTAGAAGTCGCTCCTTCCCCAGCCTCCTGCCTTGACATACATACGGAAGCCTCCACCGAGCCCGCACTCGATCATCCCTCCGGAAGCGCTGTTTAAAGAAGCAATTCAGTCACCTGCAACACAACAAGTCTTCATTTTTATTGAGTTAGTAAGGTCTCAACTGATTCCGATTTAAGTGATCTATAAGAAACCCTCTTTTCTCACAGCAAGAGCAGGCCTGCCCCAGGAAAGCACTGAACGCATCCAAGAAATCACATTGACAATGTACAAGAAGCATCACGGTTCCGTTTCTCCAAGCACCCCAGGCCTTTGAGCACAAACCTTAAATGACCTCAAGCAATCCACGAGCTTTCTGGAGAACTCAAGCATGGCAGTGAACAGTTTTTTCCAATGGGATCATAAAACACTTAGGCAGAGTCTGGAAAAAGCAACACAGCTGGAATATAAGCAATACAGTTTTAATTCTGACCAATCACCTACAAACCCCTCGTCTTTCCACTGTTCTGATGGCATTAAATATCACATTTGTGACATTGCTGGGGGGGGGGGAGAAGAAATCAAACCATGACACAAAGATACAGACGTTATGATACAATAGTACAAATGATAAATTATTTATACAGTAAATAATGTCAATAGTCAGCACAAATTCATAGAAAGCAGCCGGCTCCCGGGCTTACGAACCAGTTTAGTGATGATTTCTGTTGTAACAGGAAAGGAAGCGAAGTCTTGGGAGAAAAATAAACCCACCTATTTTCTCCACGAGTTTGTGCAATATGAATACGTACAGTACACATTAGAATCTGTAACAGCAAAAGGGAAGATGGTGAGCAAGAGCTGTCTTAGCTACGGGGCTTCAGAAAGACTGTAAACACCATAACCCACCACCACGGTTTTCCTTCCCCGTCCCCTCCATGGAGTTTAGTTTCTCTAGAGTATAAAACTGAATAAATAACTGAGCTTATGGGGGGGGGGAGTGTTTTAAAGTTCTGCCAAGGGTTTGTGGTTTTTTTTTTTTTTACCTTTTCTTTCCTTTTTTATAAAACATTTCACACTTTTCTCTTTGGTCAATCTGACCAGTAAGGCTATTTCGGGCTACTAACATTTGATAAATCAAAAGCACTTGTAGTATGTTTTGCAAGTGAGAAAAAGAAGGGGGGAAAGGGAAATGCGTTTGGAGGAATAGAGCAGAGCAGCTGGGATGGGAAACGCACACGTCCTCCATGCAAGAAGTGGGAGGGTGAGGAGGGAGGAAGAATTCTTCTGGAGAGCAGTTAAGATTTACCACTCTGGACACAACTGAAGCATCACGTGGCCAGGACATCCCCTGCAGACCCCACTGCTGCCCGTGGGCACAGCTCCAGCCCAGGAACCAAAGCAGCTGCAGATCTACCAAACCTCTGCAAGTCAGCTCCTGTCTCAACCCTCACACCAGGCTGTGTGTCTTGTCACAGTCAAGCCTTCACCTCAAGCTCTACAGCACCACAGGCCAGGCTAATGACTCTTCAGGGCACCCCATCATGATTAATTGTGCAATATATCCCTATCTATATGTATGAAGTAAAACTAATCCAGCTCTAATTATAAATCAACCCTTTGCCATTCCCCAGTTTCCTTAAACTAGGGCTCTACCAAACAGCACATTTTTATCCATTCCTGATATTAGAACACAATTCTGAACTGCAGGTGACTTCACCCCTATAAATACTTCCTACCGACCCCATCCTGCCTCCAAAAACAGCGTTCATCAACAGGATGGGGTTACAACCTTAGGTCTGAAGAGACAAAGCCCCATCTAAATGTTGCGAACTCATTCAGGTGACAGACTTAAGTGACATGAAGTAACCTCAATTCCACTGTGGATGCAATTAAAGTGGAGAAATGATGACGGAGAGGTCTTGCCACAGATCAATTGGAAAACGCTTTTCCTTCCCATCCACAAGAATCACACCCATCCTGGTCTACACTGCTCAGTAACTTCACCACCACAAAAAAGTATTTTTCCTTATTCTGAAAGGCAACATTGATGTTTTTTTGTTTTAAAGACATACTGGGTGTGGACAGCAATTCTCTTTCCTCCTAGATAAAACCAAAAGCAGATGAATATTCTGAATCCTACTTGGAAATTCCATAGTACTCAAGAGGACAAAACAATCTGCATAGAAACATCCACACATTTAGCATTCTGTACGCCAACAGAGCTACACTGACCTACGCAGCTAAAATCTTGATTGTACCCTAGATTTGATAGTCTTTCAGCCTCCCCTACCCACCAGAGGGTTTAACTCAGTCCCTTCCATGTTAACCAGTGCCTCTTCCCTGTGCTGGACACGCACCCCGGACTGGTACAGCCACACACAGCATCATTACACCACAACACACAACCCTGGTAATTTCTTCCAGCTTGTTTGGTTTTGGGGGGTTTTCCCTTGTTCCCCTCCTTCTAATTAGGGAAAGGCCACCAAGATGCATCAGTTCATTCAGAGATGCCCTCACTGCGGCAGCAAGCACCAGGGCATCTCTTTCTGCTCGCTCTATGGATACGGGTGTTGCACTGAGAGCAGAGCTCAAGCATTGCCATCTCTGAGAACACCAGGTTTCCACCAGGAACACTGGCTAAAACTTAAGTGTGGTTTAGTGCCGAGGAGTCCAGACATGCGAGTTAGAAGGTATAGCTGAGCCTTTACAATGAAGAGCTGTCAATGGAACAGGTTATTAATACGGAGCGCACCTTCCATAAGGAAATATTAGTCAATAAAATAAAGGAGCCGTGTTTGTACATTAGGAGTTTTTAACATCTCAAGAAGTATTACAAGAAGAAAAAAGAGCCTCTCTCTTCCGATCTTCACACAGGCCCAATGTCCGGTTTGGAGATGGGAAAACGGGCACAAATCAAGGGAAAAAAGGCGACTTTAGTGTTTTTTCCTTTTTAATGTAGTCGGAAATCATGTTACGCTCAAATTCATCTAAAAATAATTAGTCACGAGAATTTGCTTTGATTTGCATTATGAATACTTCATTTAAAGTAAATATTTTAGTGTTAATCTTCCCTTTTAAACTCTCTTTACAGAAACAAAGAGCTAAAACCATAAATAAGAGGGCATTAACCATAAAAATGACATTTGCCAATATCTTAATTTTTCCGCCAGACTTGATAAATCTATCAAAACCAGACAGTTAAATAAGAACCACATTATAAAAATTAGCAAAAAAAAAAAAAAAGGACTATTAGGTAACTCTGCAAACTCAAAATATGAAACTGTACTAAACAAAATATGTGCAAAAGTATACAAGAGTAACTGCATATAGCAAGGTTAAGCCTGAATTAGTTTTAAAGCTTGCCCCGGTGAAATTGGATTCCAAGTTGTCCCGCTGTATTTCTTTTAGGTTGGTTTTTTTTTTACCTCTTTCAACTCACATTGTAAGTCAAATAAAAAACCAAAACACACATGATAAACTTCCAAACGAAGCTGGTACTGGACAAGCACAGAGCAGGACACTCAGCACGAGTGCAGCATGCCACTCACAGAGTTCCTCAGGAGTCCTTAGAGAGTAGTGTACAAATTCAACACTGCATACAACAGCACACGTTACACTCGACAACTTGAGAAGGTTCTTGGGGGGGTTTGTCTGGATTTGCCTTGTGGGTTTTTGTTTCCTTTTGAGACAAGCTTGCTTTCTCAGGCAAGCCTCTGAAACAAAAGCAGTGCCATTTTTGCGTTGCAATGTTTAATGCATAAAAACCAGCCACCTGGGCCCTCCGAAATCGTTCTCTTCTAAGAGTAAGGACTATGGGTGAACCAACAGTCTAGAACTGTGTGTAGTTATGTGCAAAACATTCACTAGCACTCTGAATTTCAGGTCTATCTTATGGGCTTAAGAAGTGACAGATGCAGGTGAATAGTAATTTCAGGATCCAGCACATCATCTGACATCTACAAAATAGCCAACAGAGTTGTAAAATGGCAGGTTCTCCCTAGAAAGTGTATTGAAATGATTAACAAAGTAACAAAATGGGCAGAATCTAACTTTGGTGAAAAGTCTGAACATTTCACATAATGCTCAACAAGCCAAAGTAAGGTACCATCTGTAGCAAAGACTAGATTTAGATTAACTGGTAAGTAGAGACAACTCTTCAAAGATCATAACTGTAAACTGCAAATCTACTTCCAAGTCTCTTACACACCGTTCAGTCCACACAGGCCACGTTCATTTTGCTGTAAAGACTTCAGCCTGGAAACACTATGAAAAGAAAGTTCCTTTAATTGGGTCTTTATAGGAGAAAAGGGTTAGTTGTATTTGGAGACTGGGATGCTGACGGCGGGATTCCTGTACTGTGAAGAGGTTGGGCCATTGATCCTGCAATGCTCATGTTCAGCCCCTGGCCCATCCTCGTTAGAGATGCCACAGTGCCCATAGCTGGTATTGGTGCCATTCCCACAGGCACTGGGGCCATGGAAGGCAGAGGTATTGGCTCCATGCTCATTGGTGGCACAGCACTAAAAGAAGGGCTGGTTCCCATCACGGGACTCGCTCTCATCTGATTTAGAGTAAGTGGCTGAGGCTGATTCACTTGGAAGGGGTTGATTGGAGTCGGTGCTGTAGCAGCGCCTAGTATTGAAAAGAAGGAAGAGGGAAAGAGATCACATCTCTGCGAACATGAGGTTTGGGAATAGGCTTTTCTGGTAAAGGACACACCTCCTGTACATCCCCCACATGCTCCCAGCCTCAAAACTCCAGGCAGAGAAAACTGAGTGGATGCCATTCAGCAAGCTGAGGCTGCCCTGGTGCATGACTACAGCCCATTTCCTTGAACCTATAACTGTGCAAAATACCCCTTTGCTGATCAGCAGTTTCCACCTCTGATAGCAGTCACTGGAGAGAGTGGAGTCACCGGTTCTGGTTACCTGGAACATGCCTAACCATGACATTAAATGTGCCTTACAGATGAGAACTGCAGGCTCTCTGTGCTCCATTACTGCAATCTGCTACTGCAGATCTGTGCATTCGTTTTCCGATCCCATCCAGTCAGCTCCATTTCAAAACTGTACGTGTTTCTGGCACTGAATTTTGACAAGAATTCATAAAGTAAACAAGTTGTTTCCGAATTACAGCGGTGCTAGAAAAAGCAGAGAGTAACCTTCCCAGCCTTTGAGGTTCTCTGGACTGCTGCCAACACTACAAATTCCTTTTACCATACATGGGTAGCGTTATTTGGATGGCCCAGTGACCCCTTATAAACTCTGTGTAGTAACCGGTAATGGCAGATACACAGACTTCCTCTGGCTAAGCACTGCCAAGGCTGCTCAGAATTACTGGGGGGATGTTCCTACTCAAGGAGTTTAATAAACTGTTGGGTTGTTCCACTGGAAAAGTGAAGAAAATAAATACTGAACTAGTGTTTTAAAGTATTTCATCACACGAGTGTTACGCAGGAATTTCAGTGCATGTGAATAACTTACACACATCGTCCATGTGTTTAGTGTCACTATTTAAATCTGCTGCAGGTGAAGTAGCCCCATTTCTAACTCGGAGCAATTTACAGGAGAACTACAAAGGCTGTTATCTTCAGAGTGCTTTGATCAAAGGTTTGACAGCTTTGAGGGCGCTGAGGCGCTGGCACAGAGTGCCCAGAGACACTGTGGCTGCCCTATCCCTGGGCAGCGCTCAAGGCCAGGCTGGACAGGGCTTGGAGCAACCTGCTCTAGTGAAAGGTGCTCCTGCCCATGGCAGGGGGTTGGAACTGGATGAGCTTTAATATTCCTTCCAACCCAAACAGTTCTATGATACAAGTGGCTTAGCATGCTAATTTAAAGAAAGCCAAACCAGAAACCCGCTAAATTATACTGCAGAGTTTGCTATCTGGAACCTCAAGCTGCAGTCAGAGATGTTACTGTGCCAGTTGTAGCACAAACAAAAGAGCAATTCCTACCTGCTTCCTCAAGAACCCACTACCTATGACTTTCCCAAGGCACTCTCTGCTGGCACACATTCACATCTTACCTGTTCTGACAATCAAACAGCTTTAGCTCAGCCATTTTTAATAAACTGAAGCCACCTTATAACACAGATCATTTTGAGAGAACAAGGGCAAAAGTGGAAGAGAAATTGTTTGAACCAAGCTCAGCCAGCAGATCAGATGCAAGAGAAGAAACTGATTTTGGGGTCTGGCAGTATACCTTGAAACCATCCTGCCTCACCCTCCTGCTCTCAGTCATGATCTGCTGGATGAAGTAATCAAGAAAAACAAGCCCAAACCAGTCTATATTAAATCAAAGAAGACTGAGTTATGTGGAGTTTTCCTATAGGAAGGGAAAGTTAAAACAGAAAACTGAAGGAATGCACAGACACAAACCTGGTGCCAAGAATGGATTCAGTGAAGTAACAGGTTGTGGCGGCTTAGACACCAGTGAATCCAGGTTCACCAAAGCAGCATTGGGGCCCAAAAAAGACTCAGGGGTTTTCCGAGCTGCACTCTGCTTGCCCGATGTCATGATCGAGTGCTGGGAATCAAAGAGATCAGGACTTGCGGTACCGCTATGCTGAGATGGCAAAGTGGAACCTGATTCAGCTGAAATAACACAAAGAGAATAACAAACTTATTAGTCTACACAGTCAAGTAAAGAAAACCCTGAAGTCTCACAGCAGAAATGTTTTAATACCTAATGTCTGTGTTAGTCAGATTTAAATGTTTCAGTACAACGTTACACCCTTACAGCATGCAAGCAGGTAATGTTCTTTAGGAGAGTATGAAGAAGCTACAGTTAAGAGCTGCAGTCCTACTGAAGGTGCTACCTGATTTGCCCTGATGGATATCCTCACACCTATGCTGCAACAGATGGGACTATGTCTCCAAGAGATTCAAAAGCCTTGGTTTCTGCCCCTGCACTACACCACTGCTGCACCCTTCCTAGCTAGATTCCACCCAGGTTGTCTCTTTTGTGTTAAAAAAGCTTAGCCAAGCTTTGAATTAGTCACCAACCTCTCAGGCAGAACCATCCTGAAAGTACATTTCAATGTTAAGGTCTGGCAGTTTTTATTTTAGTGACTAATAAGCAAATAACAAATAAAGCATTCATAGAAGTCTATTTTCTCATCTTCCTCCTATTGTTATACACTGGAATTTACACGTTTGACAAATTCAGGCAACACTGTTCAGTGACTCTCTGAGCCATACTCCAAACATGTTTGACTTCTGAATTTACAGCATCCAACAAGTTTCTGGGTCAACGCAGCAAAAGGTTACAGAGTGAATTCTGCGCCTTACAGTGTAAAAGGCCCATTCCCCGTAAGTTCATGCACAGACCAAAATGTTCACAACAGGCTTTTACTGCTGCATTATCACCAGCTTTAATCTTTTCCTCTGTGAAAGCATATTTTGTTTGAAGTAAGATTTATGCGTACAGACATCTGTTGCTGAGATTATGACCCAAACTGTCCACATGCTGAGAATTTGATTCATACCTGGCTTTTTGGAAGTTCGAAGTGTGTCAAATTCAGAAAAATCATCTTTAACTGTACCATTCAAATTACTGAAGAGGTCAAAAGATGTACTTCCTGTTCAAAACAAGACAGCCCTGTCATCAACACATCTACAGTTGTATCACACATCTGATCCTACTGAAAGCAATTTGTAGCCCGTTTGTGTTACCAAGAAGCCACTCTGTCAGGTTCCAGGGCAGCAGTTCAGATCAGCTGGAGTGCTCCTACTCTTACTCAGGACCAAGGAGAAGGATAATGTGAGAACACTGTCCTTTCCTACAGTATTTGGCAACTACTTCAGAGCAGTGTGCTTTGAAATGTTAATGTAAGGCACACTCAGCTTGCTGGGGTTTTACTGAGTGTCTGCACTAGAGACGTATAGGCAGGTAAATATCACTGCAGAAGAGAACAGCAATGAATTTACAGCCTAAACTATAAAGTGTGTTAATCAGCCCTCAAGTAGAACGCACTTCTGAATATAGTTCCAAAGGCAAATGTAGCATTGCTATAACTTAAGTGATGATTTGATATATGCTGCTGAAGTTAAAGGGAGGAGGAATGCAATAGCAAAGGTTATCTGTGCCATGTAGAGATGGAAAAGCCCTGTTAGCTAAAGCACCAGCACCTGCCCATAGTTTGCAACCAGTGAAAATATTACGTTTCCAAATGTGGACACATCCTTACCTCAGAATGGAGGAAAAAAACGACACCTAAATCATCAGCAATCACACTTTTGAAAAGCTTTACAGTTTGCTTTGGGTTTTAAATTATTATTAGTTGAAATGTTTTTCTGATTTAATCTTCGATACGATTCAAGCACACAAAGGTACGAATTTAGCACCATAAAGAACACAAAGAGAAAACACCAAGAGCACAAGTGAAGATTGTAACAACTGTACGTCTTATCAAGAATAAAGACCCATAATAGTTAAAAAATCATTTCTCATGCTGATCCAGTTATTGCCCTTTGCCCAAGTGAAAAGGTGATTAGACAACTTCTGCAGTTCTCAGACTTCCTTTGTCTGTTATGCACTGAGATGAACGACCAGCTGCAGCGCCAACATGAAAATAACAGGTATTAGGATTCATCAAGGTTCATTAGTTACAGGGCATGAACAGACAATTAGATCAGCACCTTCTGCATCTTGCTACACAAGGGCACAGGGATAGCTCTCACACCCTCACTCTGAAGCAACAAACCTACATTTATACCTCTAAAAGTCTCCTCAGAACATGGAGATGCTCAACCTGTCAATCTACATCTGCAGAGACATCCATCTCAGAGCCATTTATCATGATGAAAGGTAAAATTACAGTATCATTCATTCCCAGAAATCAAGTCCTTATCTCATTAAAGATAAAATAAATTTCAAAACCCAACGGCGGCAGCAGTCAAGTGCTCAGCATGCGTCCACAGACACCGAGAAAAGAATGTCAAAGGGACAGAGCACGAAGCAGCAACACAAATTCAGAGCTCTAAGTCAGAGTTACTACATTAGAAGTTCTTTATGCTGCCAGCTATTACAACTGCCATTTATTTTACAGACCAGTTCTGCAAACTGTTCAGCACATCACTTCTTTTAATCATCCCACTCAAGATTATAACTTGGATTTCACCTCCATTACGCGAATATGGATATGGAATGAGACTGTTTCTCACCAGAAGTAGAGAGAGGTTTGTTTGCAGGTGCTGGTCCCCAAGGATCCACTGAAGATTTTGCTGCAGTAGAAGGCGGCTGGGCAGGAGCCCAAGGGTCAACATTTTTGGACAGAGTCTGAGCTGTGGATGCCGCTGGTGCTGCCCAAGGATCAACAGAAGCAGCTGGTTCGGCACCTGCAGAAGAAGCAGCAGGAACACAAGTCAGTCCCATTTCAATTTGGAAAGCTTCCTTGGAGATTAATCTCTTCTATAAACCATTCCTGACAATTAATACTAGACACCAATAAGTGCATGAATAAGTTCAGCATCAGGAATACTGACAAGTCTTAGCATCTATCACAGATGCTGAACAACAAACACAAGTAAACTCTGTGCAAGGCAGACGAATAAAACAAATCTCCCATTTGAAACTGAATGCCTAGTAAAACAGTCTGCACTTCCAACAAGAAAATAAACTTGCTTTTTTTACACTGCCACCACAACAGCAATATCTGACTGAAGGTGAAGGAAATTAAAGAGTATATTTATATGACCTCATGGGAAAGAAGGTTTCTAAAAGGCCTGTATGTAAAAGGTATCAAATGTACAATATTAAGACTTGGACAAAGAAATCTGTAAGATTCAAAGGGAATGGTTTTCAAACTCTTTTAACCACACTGTTATTTCCCAAAATACAGTGTGTTTCCCTGAACTAATTGTGTAAGCACTCCTCCAGCCACAGATCTAAGCTGGCACTGATATCCCTGACTGTATTTCTTTTAAACCTCAGGATCCCCATTTTTACTGGGACATGCTGACAATTCTTCATTCCTACAGATTTACATTACCAAACTGCTTCAGGTCGTGCTCAAGGTTAGGGCTTCCTTGTGCAAAGTGGCAAATTAAAGCAATAAAAGGGGAAGGAAAGACAGGAAAACTTGTCTCTCTACACGTAATTTCCTGCCAGTTTTATCTTCTTCCTCCCACTATTAATCACATTTCAGCTTAGGTGACCTCTTCTTCCTTCTACCATTACATTAAACTATTTTGGCTTATCCAGGACTATTTTGGCTTAACCCAGGACTGCTGAAGCAAACCACATTTTAGGTGGGCCAGGTCTACGTTGGAAAATATCATTCTTGCTTTGTTCCTACGTCATCCGTAGCTCCTGCCCCTCCTCAGCCATCAGAGTGTAGGAGTGGGAGGCCAGTACTGGCAATACACAACTCTACAGTGATCAATTCCCTTCAAGTCAAATGGTACATGCAAACACATTTCCCCTCCCAGTGAAACTTCTCCCAGTCATGGTTTAATTACTAAATGAGAGCTGCGTAACCCAAGAGCAGGCCAGAATTACCCCTGCAGTACACAGCTATTATCTTTAATCACCATGAGGGTTTCCAGTTCCAACTGAATATTGGTTTATCTTCAAAAACTACACATGAACACCCCCTTGGCATCACAAGGATCGTGAAAACCAGTTTAATGCTACATACAGTGGCACAATTCCAATTTGTCACTTTGGAGCTGTTTCATCAATTTGCCACTTTGGTCTCTGTTTCATCAACAGGCAGCATTGTCTTGCTACGATTCTCCAAGTAAGCCAAACTGTTCCCACACCTGTACTTACATTTCCTTTATCTGCCCTTAGTGCTGAGTTATGAAAGAAATGCCAGTGACAGCACTTTGCATAAATGGAAGCTTTCAGGAATGTCTTTTCTTTCATAAAGAAGAGTGCTGAGAATTAGAGCACTTGGGAAGACACCTTCCCGTAGCATCCATTAGCACTGAACTGCCAAAGCACAGGCAGGATTTGAGAAACACAGTTTAATGAGTCACTCTTCTACTAGTAAATCCATAAATCTTACACCTTCAAGACTATTCCTTGGGAGCCAACACACCAGCAAGCTGCAACAAGGGCTTGTTCTATGGCACTAATAAAGTTGGGAGCCCCTGAGAGGAAATGCTACAGGAAGGAAAATCTTGTCAGAGGATGACAGATTGAGCACAGTATTTGAAGAAGGTGGATTTTGGTTTTTAACCACAGAAAAACATATTGAGCAGCCTCAGGGCCGTAAACTCGATTGTCTCTGATTTCATGCTTGCAATTTATCACCATAAGAGAAAGAGGCTACATTTAAAACAATGAAGTGCAATTGTTCCAGCAGCCATGTAGGTGCCTTAATGTCACCATGAGGAGAGGAAGAAAAAGTAATGCATTTTATTATTAAGCTTCAAATTTTTCATCAGGAATCTGGAGGGCGGTGTGCTGAATGCTAATGCACTCTGAAGCACTTTATAGCAGAGGTTGGAGAATCACCAGCCTGAAGCAAAAGTGACAGAACTAAGCTGTTAGTCTTCATGAAAAGCTTCCAAAGCCACCATAAAAAGAGATCCAATTCCACAGATGTAGTAAGTTAAATACATCCTATGAGGAACCATCAACTTATGTATGCAAAGGAGTAACTCCTTGATCAGACTTTGGCTAACCCAGAAACCAGCACACTACAAAGGCAGAACACACATGCAAAAGCAGGCGTACAAAAATAGCGGCCTTAATGGCTCTTTGAGATGCGAAGCACTCGATCTTCCCCTTCAGAAACAGATTCCATGAACTCAGTCTCAAAAAAGCTTACAAAACAGTGAGTATGTGAAGTGGTAATCTCTTTTTTTGTTTCTTTGGTAAAAAAAATCTCAATTTAAACAATTTAATCCCTTTGGTTCTGATGTCATACACACCACATTTCACTAGGAGCAATTAAAGACACAGTAATGCAGATCTATGGCTTTCCCAACCACCGCACCCAGACTAAGTACTACACTAAATACTGCCAAGAGCCTAACCTCACGACACTGGGCACAACTAGAAAAGCATGAGTATCCCTCCAGTTGTTTTTGCTCCACAAAGAACACAGAAGCTTCACTCATCCTCTTCTTTGTTAAGATTCAAAATGCATACACAAAACCCAGCTGCTTCAAAAGAGAGCAACTTCCATTTGTTTCTGCTTGGAAATGAGTTAAGAAAACATTAGTTCCAGAGTACAGGAAACAATCAAAACGGACTAACATACTGTTGTTATCAAGCATGACGTTGTACACTGAGAAACTTCAAAAAGCTCAACATTAAAAAGCACGAAACTCTACTAAGCATTCCTTCTGGCACTTTATTCTTACCAAATGATTGCCATGGGTCAGAGGCAGTAGCTGCAACTGTGGATCCTCCCCAAGGATCAGTTTGGTTTGCAACAGCAGGAGGTCCCCAAGGCTCTGTTTTCTGTGGGGCTGGTGCCGATGAGGGCAGGGCATCCATTAGGTCCAACAAAGTGGTATGCTGAGGGCAGGAATAATCTGAGTTTTAACCAAGAGCATTACCAACCCCAAGTACAAACCCATGAGAGTGAAGAAGCAATTCTTTAGTTTTTCCTTTTACACACCTGCATAGACTAGTAGTTTGAAATTTAACCCGCATGGAAGAAGCTTTAAGCTATACAACAAAGCCATTTCCCAAAAGCATAAAAGAGCTCAGTATTAAGCTATTTTTATGTTACTGTATTTCAGCTTTTGGCAGCATAACCAGGAATTTCTTAGTCGAAGGCACTACCTCCTTCTTTTTGGGAATTTTAATTGTGTCTCTGCGACTCTCCTCCAGAGCCATCTGTAATCTCAGATCATCTCCGCGTCTGAGGCGTTCCTCCTGCAAAGGAAATCAACACTGTTGATATAGACCATTAGCCTAGACTGTGCTGTGTGCTCCCTCCAAGTGCCTGGTCCCCCTGGCAGGACTCTGCCAGGGAAGGCCTGGGCAGTATTCCCTGCTACCCTTGGAGCGCAGGCACGCACAGTGGGATCACTGGGAATATTTGCTCTAACTTGGACATAACGCAAATGGGGGAGTGGAATTTGTGATTCCTGCCTCTAACAGAGGTCAGGAGCACGCTGACCCTGTAACACCAGCATAGCAGCGTGATCATAACCATCTGGCTGACTGAAGTTTACCTTTGTATTGTTTTACACCTAATGGGAAAGCTGTAACTTCAATGTTCTCCCCAGAATTCAGCTGCAATGCTAAGAACACCACAGAACTTGAAGTAAATATCCCATCCCTAAATCACTCAGAGCATTCAGATCACCACTGAAGGATATAGGGATTTACACTTTAATCTTCCTGGCTTTTGTCAGCTTCCCTCCACACCTGAAGCAGCAGTTACAAAGAACACTGAGTGAATTCAACCAGCTATTTTGTAGGTTTTAAACACCTGCCAATTACCATGTTTGGGCACTTTCAACCATTTTAAACATCTTGGTTTGCATCACAACTTTCAGAAGTTGACTAATTCCCCGCTTGGTATTTCCCTTGTGATTACGTTAAGCTATTTCAACTGATCAGGTTCCGATTTTTATTCTCTTTATTGCTCCATAATGACAAAGTTTACTGGGTGATAGTTTCCAAGCACAGAGGCACTAATGCTTAACATCCAGCAGTAAGCTAAAGTTGTCACAGGAAGACTAAAATGTCACAGATACACAGCATAGCCAGCTTCAATCTTCACTCATAGCCGAGATTCAACAACTTTGTTATACACATTAACATACAGTAAACTTTATCCACAATTCCAGCATTTACTCCAAACTTCAGAAGGAACCTCCTAAGAATTAATACAGCAGCATAACCCATATTATGTTACTGATACCTATATATCCTGATAGATGAGAAGCTATGTTACTTTAAACCAGGTTCTTTATGTACTTTAGTGCTGTCACCTTTCTGTTCCAATCTTAGCGAACGAACAGATTGTTCAAAATCTCATTCTAATCAGAATTCACTGACATTCCTTATGCTGGCCCCATTAATGAAGATTTTCCGGACTAGTCATGTTTTCAGTTCTTCCTAACTGCAAACATCTTCAGTAATGTGATGATTAAAATCCTCCCACACAAAGTCTTCTTGCAAAGTGACTGTCATCTCCCACTAGTCTCAACAGCTCGGAGGCAGAAGTTACTTTAAAAAGAGATTTCAAAAGAACACAAAAGAGTAACATCTTCCAAAATGGCTTTTTTTTCTCCCCCCCTATTCTACCTGGAGCAAAGCCAAGCTGCCATTGAGGAAAAACAGCACTGTAGCTCAACTAGGAAAGCACGGACACTTTGGAAACCTACACGGGCACTGACCTGCTCCGCCACTTCCCGGCTCATGGCCAGCGCGAGCTGCAGTTGGAGCTCCTCTTCTCCACTTGTCTGAGGCCGGGCCTGCTCGAGCTCTGAGGAAACTCGAGGGGATGTAGCTGTTGGGAGACAAAAGCCAGCACATTTAACACACCGGATACCACAAAGACACAACAGTCTGGATTATTTCTGGGAGCAGAGCACCCCATTCCCACAGGGCCTTCTCAAAGGTTCCCAGCACCACGAGCTCCCTCAACCACCACAGATAAAGCTCCAAGGGTGAGATTAACAAACCAGAACAATTAATCTGGGAAAACTTTCCAAGATGGTTCAACATTCCTGGAAAACAAAGGCTTTTTGTGCTAGCGAGGCTGTAACATCAAGAAGTATCACCAATGAATGCTGTCTCAGCGTACCAGAACTTCAAGAGACAACACATTGACTTAAAAACTATAGAATTCATCATTCAAGAAAACATTTGTTGATGTTTCTTCCATCTTCCAACATCAGTAGGGATTTGCTGGGAGTTGGCCAACAGCAGGGTAAAACTGGATACCACCCACTTTTCTGTAAAATAATACAGTCTTAATGGGATAGATAAAGAACTATTCTTAACTGCTAAGCAGGCTCCCAGGCAGACAAGCCTGCTATTCAGCCTCCAAATTCACAAGAATACTATACCATTCTCTGATAAGAAAAGAAAGTTTGGTGGATAGATTGGTGGGTGGCTTAGGTTTTGATTGTTTTTTCTTTGGAGGACAACCTCTATGAGCTCAGAACTAACTGGTAACCCCCCACACTCCTCAAATAACAGTCAAGCCTGACAGCTAAAATACACCATTTCTCAATACACAAATCCCTTCCTGATGTTATCACCACAGGAGCATGCAAAAATTCCCATCCCAACGGGACAAAACTAGTAGGTTTGTCATTACAGAGTCATTAAACGTTTTTTGGTGCTCTCTCAGGTAATTCTCTAGCATCCCAATGACTCACACAGAAATCTCTTACTTCAGCACGTTTGTATTTGATGGTTGAAATAATTCATTAGTTTGACAAAACGTACACTGGCTTTTAAGAGAAAGGAACCATATACTCAAACTAGGATGTTAAGCTCAAAGAAATCAAGTTCTTTGTTAACAGGTCAGTTATTGAGCACGTAAAAACTCCCAAAACCAGTTTGTCAGACACTACTTTAACTTCCAGTCTTGCCTCCCCCAAGGTCTTAGGCCAAAATTACATTATCAAACAAAAAGTGTCACCTTCCCTCTTATCCAACAGATCAGAAGGAAGGTGGCTCTCCATAAATGAGGACTGACCTTTGCTTTCCACCATACACTCAATGTGCCATCCCATCCTGCCCCATTTCTAAAGGGACAAATTCATCTACCACCCAGGACAATTCTTCCACAGTGTGCTGATCCTGAAGCTCCAGCCAGACAAGCTCCTTATTTCACCTCAAGGTATTACTTATACCTCTATTCTATCACTTTTGCAAACTTGCTTATATAAAGTATCTAAATTTAGCCTGCTTAATGAGTACTTTTGCTCCAACTATCACAGACAGGCTCCCTAATACATTATACAGACTATCATAAAGTAGGAATAAACAGAGCATCAGAAAATAGGACGCTCGACAGCATGGAAAACACAACCTTCAAACGTTTATAAAATCTGAATATGCTTAAATATGAGAATTAAAAAGAAAACACAAGGTTACCCAAAAGTAGCCTATGACAGAAACACTGATTTCCTTCCGTGATTTGTCAGTCAAAAGGAAAAGTGTGGGCACAGCAAAACATTTGCTGATGCTGAATAGGATATTACTGTTAAGCAGAGGGTAGTGTAGGGACTGAAACACGTAAAGAACCAGCTAAAGAAGAGATTTCATCATACTTCCCGTCACCAAGGAAGCTTACTACCAGTTTCTCAAGAACTGACTCAAAGACCGACCTTCACAAAGATTACCTAATAAAGAAATGCAGAAGGATCCAAGACAGAATAAAACTCATTTATTTGATGCTCAGCTTCTGCTGGGGGCATCAACTGCAAGTGACAGAGATGGAGAGAACTTACTTTAGTACTAACACACACAGTAACTCCCAGCCACTCACCCCATACGGCTATTACTAACATGAGCACTGTTGCATCAAAGCATTAGTCAGATTTCATTTGACATACCAGAAATTAAGTCCAAGACAGATGATTTCAAAACAGAAATGATGTGGAAAAGCTTCCCTTCTGAGCATAGAGAATATTTTAATGTGTTTATCTTTGCAAAAAGAAGATTGAGCAGTTTAAGGTTGCTAAATAGCACTATGGAAGGAGAAAAGCTATTTAGGGTAAGGGGGCAAGAACTTAATAGTATAAATTGACCATGAATAAATTGGAGACGCTAATAGAAAGAAGGTGCTTTTCAGCAGGAGTTATAGAAGAAGAGTCATAGCTGGTTTAAACCCCAAGCTGGATAAGCACACAAATGGGACACATCACAGTCACCTGAGAACAGATGGCAACTGGACTGTGATCAGCCAGGCACCTTCTGCTCTCCTCTTTCTTCAGCTGCCTTTGTGGGAAGAATGTGAATTCCTGCCCCTTCTGCATAGGAGTTCTTCCATCCTGGTTGACATAACCACATTCAGTAACAACTAAGAAATTGATGACTTCAAAATTATGTGAAATAGGTTAATTCTGATGATTTCCCTCCCATTTCCACACTAATGCCTACTTAAAGTGCTCACCAGTTTTAGCTTTTAATGGCACATGGTATTTTTGCTCTAAAAAGCTGTGAGAAGAGGGGACTGCATCCTACTCCAAGCCTCTACTTGCCCTCCCACAGTGGGTCCTTGCCTCCAGCCGTGCATGGGAAGGGCAGGCTTGCTTTGGCAGAGAGCTACATTACCTCACAGCTCCCAACAGAGACCAGCATTCAGGATCTGAACACGGATAATAAGGGGTCTCACAGATACAGCTTATTTCTTTTCACTTCTAGGCTTTTCAGCAATTCATTCTCCTTGGCTTTATTAACTCTAGAAGGCACTTCAGAGATTGAAATTCTTCCTTGGGCCTCACATTAAAAAACACTGACAGATTAATCAGATGTGGGTTAATCAGGGCTGAAGGACCTCCCCTATGGAGCCAGGCTGAAAGAGCTGGACTGATTCAGCCTGGAGAAGAGAAGGCTCCTGAAGGGGAGACCTTAGAGCAGCTCCAGTGCCTAAAGGGGCTACAAGAAACCAGGAGAGGGGCTCTGGACAAGGGCCTGGAGGGCCAGGACAAGGGGAATGGCTTTAACCTGACCGAGGGGACACTGAGATGAGCTCTTAGGCAGATGTCCTTCTCAATGAGGGTGCTGAGGCACTGGCACAGGGTGCCCAGAGAAGCTGTGGCTGCCCCATCCCTGGCAGTGCTCAAGGCCAGGTTGGACACAGGGGCTTGGAACACCCTGCTCTAGTGGAAGGTGTCCCTGCCTGTGGCAGGGGTTGGAGCTGGAGGAGCTTTAAGGTCCCTTCCAACACAAACCATTCTATGATTAAAATGTTGTTGGTCTACATTTAAAGCTCTGCAGTGGTTATAAAATCATCTTCATTAAACAGCTGCCAGCATATTTTCTGCAAAAGGATTAAGGGAAATTCAAAACACTCTTCTTGAGAGTAACCTGGTTTACCCAGCAACTTCTCTCCTGAATTCCTACAGTATAATAACTGTCTTACCATGCTGGCCTCATCCTGCATTAACGTTTTAATTGCAAGGATCTAGCATAAAGGTTATTGCCTTAGTAACAGTATCGCCGCAGCACAAAGAATCTCTTATCCTCCAGCACATGACAGTTAACTCAGATGTTTATGTAAAATGGGCCTCAATAGATCAATTCTGACCTGCTAAGCCCTCCTTTGTTGCTGCTTGGAGAATCTGGAGATCCTGCTCCCCTCAAGGCTGCTCAGAAGCAACTGTGTGGGGATCTGCTTGTGGAGGGATCCACAGCACCAGGCTGCCTGCTCAGGACACTGGCTGAGTGCGAGGAATGATTTCCAACCTCAGCTAATCACTAAAGCAGGATTCTGCTCCACCATCTGTCTCTAGTACAGGCTACGATGTCTACAGGCTTGGTTAAGTTAGTGACTTGAAGTGTATATACAGTTCACAGCTACAATGCAGAGTTGTTGCCTACCTTAAATGATAAAGACCAATCCCAGCATAAAAATCAGACTGGGTAGTTCAGAATCATAGAACAGTTTGGGTTGGAAGGGACCTTAAAGCTCATCCAGTTCCACTCCCCTCATCACAGGCAGGGATACTTCCACTAGACCAGGCTGCTCCAAGCCCCATCCAACCTGGACACTTACGATTTTCATTCACAAGTGTGCATTTGGTGCTTTGGGTTCGTTGGATTTCTGTGTCACTCCAGACCAGGTGATGGCACAGAGCGACATGCAAAGTAAGCTTTATCATTTGCATTTCTTTGGAACAGCATTCAGTTCTTAGTCACATTTCTTCACATAGAAAAGCTGCTTCCTTACTCAATGGGTACGCCTACAGAGGTAGACAAAAGCAAAGCTGACTTGAAAAAATAGAGTAATATCAAGGGAAGAACTTGGAAACTGACAGCAATTCACTTGGGAACCAAGTGGAGAACCCATTTATTTGTCTTCAACTGAAAGAACATTCAAATAAAGATGGGATTCTCTCAAAAAGCCAATCCAACCTCTCAGATTATGAAAGGGCACCTGCAAGCTGCTTAATCTAGAAGGAATTGTGTACTGTACCCTTCCACTGGGAATCAAAGAGACCTTTCAAACACAGGAAGAGAACTAATAGCACCTCTTAATGTGATGAGGTAGAGCATATCAGTTTCACTGCATGATTTCTACTTGCACTCAAGCAGACAGAGCATTTCTGAAACTCATTTAACGCCGAACAAATCCTTCAGCTTTGCTTCAAGAGCACTTTTTTTCCCAGGTGATCCCTGTGCTCTTCTTAATAGTCAGATAATTCACTGCAGCTACAGAAGCCTGGTTACACCGATGGCAGCTCCCACCTTTACTTAGAGCACCAGAAAAATAGAAGTGTGAGGACAGTATTAAATCAGGTTGTCAAGTGACGTCTGATGGGTAACAGAAGTCTACCACATTCCCTTAACACCTCTAACTACAGAAATCATCCACGCAGCACATCCAGATTCATTGCTGGATGATATGCCATATATTCAGGGACTAAAATGGGAGACTTGAGATCTATTCCAACCTGCAAAGATACAGAACACATAAAAAACTATGCAAAGCTTTAAAAAGAGCATTCTGAATTTCCTACAGTCAAACTCAAGTCATTCCTCTGCATTATTTTGTACCCCAAGCAAAGGGGAAACACAAAGCTGAAATAAATGAGTGAATACAAACTTGCTGATGTTTCACAAAGCTGTTTTTTAAATGAGACAACTTAATGGGAATAATCTTTGGAAATACGAAAACTTGATCTTTCTACTGAAGAAAACTGCTCCCAATATCTTCACAGGTAAGGTGAACAGACTTGGTATTCCCCAAGACTCATAAAAGCCCTTTTCAGTCCATCTTTCACTAACCTTTTATCAATCAGGCTGTAGGTACAATGGTTTTGATTTCCCAGCCAAGCAGCCTACCTCTGGACAAAGTGCTCCTCTCAAACCAGGTCATACTGTGCACGTTGTTCCTACCCTGCTGCCGTTGTGTAAATGGAATCGGGACATTAAAACACACCCCCATCTTGCTCTGCCAACATTTCTAAGCGCAGCCCAAACCCAAGGCAGCAGATGGCCAAAGGAAAGGACATGTGTATGACCCAAAATAACACAGGGAAGTCCTGGCTTAGGCATAATAGGATTGGACTTCTTCAAAAAGCAGAGCTTCAGTAAACTTGGTTTTAAAACACGAAGGAAGTACAGGGAGAGGACCAGCATTTCCCAGGGATCCTTCACAGCTGAAGCACACTATCGCTGGGGCAGGGATGCCAAGGAACTGGCTTTGTCTGTTGCTTCCCTTCAAGCAGAGGGGTTTTTCCATCACTTTCCTGACTCTTACAACAACCCAGCCATGGGGAGGTGCAGCAGAATGCACTGCTGCTTCCTGAGCAACCCCAAGTGGGACAACTCAGAGCGTTCCAACAGGATGAAGGACTTCATCAAGACCAGTAAACTCCAAATGCACTTCCAGGCTTGAAACAGCATCACAGTTCAGATTCAAAAGGTCTATATTAAGAACGTCCTACTTTTCCCTATGCAGCCATAAATCCAGAATCCTATTTAGATGGTCAGCTGTAGATGAAACAAGGCTAACGACAAGAGGCTTCCAACACTGGGTGACTAGCATAAAGACAATATTTAGACACAAAACCAGATTGAGGGTAGAGAACTACTGCCCCCAAAAGATCTCAGATATTGACCTTGTATCCCCTCCTGTTCCCCACAGATTAATTTCAGCACCATACATGAACATTCCTTTAACATGAAATAAAACCTGCTATCAGATTTCATGCAATTCTATACAGTTTACACATTTTCCAAAAGAAATACAAACTTCTATGTATTTTGTCATGGCATATTTAATAGCTCCTAATGTAAATACATATATTGCTATTTGACTTAAAGCAGGAAGACAGCCAACTGTCCCCAGTATGTTGACAAGATGGAGGTTGGGAGGAGCTTTATTTTGGTTCAGCTTTACAATCTCTCTCTTGGCTTCAATTCACAGATTATAAGACCAGATAGCAAAGCCAAAGTGATACTTTACAAATGTTTGCCTTGATAGTGAGTAATAAAGCACTCCCTAGAATTACACAAGCTTTACAGCACAGAGCTCTTCAAGGGCCAACAGTCATCAAGGCAAAGTTTTGGGGGAAAAGATTTATTAAAACCTCTCAGACTTCACCATTTCATTTTCCATGGATTCTAAAGGACTGTTAGAGATGAAAATATCAGGGAGGAGACAGGCAGGAATGTCCTTATTTACCACTGTGACCTGCCTGCAGCAGCGTGGGATGATGGCACACCAGTCAGAGCGATACTTCTCCACCTTGAAGTCTGGACAGGCTATCAATACCGCTTTTATTTTCTCATAAAGGATAAATTTGGGACACAAAGACCAGCAACTCTACAAGAAAAACCTTTCTGACTCATCAAATACAAAACCTCATTCCTATGTGCACTGCCAGACACCAGCCTACACACGCGCTGAAGAAGCTAGAAGAGCAGTAGTTTGATGTTTACAGCCAATGCTATACAGTGAGCTAATGCAATGGAATAAAAATGGGTCCACTGATGTGTCTAATATTGCACTTGGAGTAACCGACAGGAGGAAGAGATCCCTCACACACAATCCAGACATGTTATCCACTGGAAGTTATTTGTTCCCCTAGTGATCTGTCCTGGAGAAACTATTAAGCCCTTCCAGCAAGCTCAGGCTGCTTTTCTTCAGCAGGTAAGTATCAAAAATGAGGACATTTTAAAGCCAAACACAACCTTTTCAAGGGGAATGCATTCCCAAAACCTGCAATCCCCACCTAGTGTACGCAGCAAGGAACAGAAGCAAAACACACTAATGCCAAACCACTGACAGATGAAACGTTTCATTTTGCTCTGGCGGTGAACAGGCTGTTGTTAAACTTTCCCAAACTTCATTTCTATTTGAATGTTCCTAAGACATGCTCAACATTTACCAAAGAGGATGGATGTACATTTTTAATAGGAAAATCTCATGCTATAGGTTGCAAATCTGAATGCCTCTGATCTCCTCTTCAAAGGCTCAAAGGAATGAAAGAGAATTCTGCCAGAATATACAGTACAGCAACCGCATCTTAGTACTGTTATAAGGAGAGGATTTCCCAGGAGCTCAGCATAACTTAATGCCTTTTACATATTATACTCAATCCATATTTTCAGAACAAAAGAAGGCTATTATTCTAGACTAAAACAAAACAGGATGGATACAATCTTTTTCACTTTAAATAATGAAAAGCATCTTTTCCATTAAATTTAGAAGGCACAAGAATACCAAGAATTTATCCAAGAGATTAAAGGTCTGGATTTTGATGAAACTCCTTTCCTTGTTTCTTCAGATGAAGGACGAAGTTTCCCATTATCAGAAGCACTTAGCAGAGCTGCTTCGTAAGGTGCCGAGCTGCTTTGCTAAACTCAATTAAACCACAGAAGAATCATTACAATGTCAAAAGACACAGACTATAAAAACTAACAACCATCTGCACTTTTGCTGATAGAAAATTCAGTCCAGGGGAGTCTACAACAGGGGAAGAACCCAAAGGGGAAGAACAACCCTGAGATTTCTAAAGCTTCTTAGGTACATGCTTATGAGGGAGGAGAAAGACAGATTAAGAAATCATTACCTCAAAAGCAATCCTGCAAAGACAGATATACATCAAAGTCATCCACAGGCAAATGAGAGTATCCAGTAAATCAATACCCTGTGCTGAAAGAATAACCACACTTGATTCTTGACATCTCATCCCCCATCACAATTCTTACAGTATCCAAGGAACACACCCTGCATTGCTTAATCCCTGCTGTGAGGAACAGTTTGAAGCCTCTGGTAGCATTTAACATGACAAACAATAGTTACATGCACTAATTACAGTTAAGACCTGGTGAAGAAATAGCCCTGTGGAACAAACTAAAGGTGTGCTCAGCAAACCTTAGTGACTATTACTGCAATCCATCAGTTTAAGTTAAAAGCAACATTATTTCAAGCTACCTCCTTAATTAAGAATTTATTACAGAAAAACTATGATGTTTGTTAATCCACTGCTCCTCAAAAAGAACATTCTCATACCTGGAAATTTTGATGCACTTTTTTGGAACCCTGTATCCTAAAAGTATCTCCTTTTGAAACAACTTCTCCTGCTCTTCTCCATAGCTTTACATGGACAGAGATTTTCTTCACTGCTAGCTTCCTTTGTCCTACTACATCCTACTGCCTTCCACAGAAAGCCACGTTGGGGGTACTGACCCCATCCAGGAATTCATAATTTGAGCAGCTCTTTGGGACACAGGACATGACAAACTGCAGATTCTTCCAACTGGTGCTCAATTGATTCACCACACTGGCTCAGTTACAGTCCTCCACACACTATAAGCATTCATTTAAAGACAAGATTTTTCCTTCAGAATTAGACCACAACCACTGACATTCCAGCCAAAGCAGCTTTCATCAGATCGTTACTTATATTAAGGATTTAGTGCCAAATCAGACCTCTTGCTAACATGACAGGGAGTTCCCTCAAGCTGTGCTATAAAGAATCCATTCTTCCCACATCACTGTATTAAGTTTTTAAGAATGAAATGCAGGGTTTAGTACTGACACTTGCACAGCTACTGCTGATAGTCTAAATATTTAAACGTAAGACACATTCAAAGTATTACCACTCTAAGAACTGCTAGGCAAGCAATAAAGGAAATTAAACACCGATACTCTTCCCAAAGTAAAATAGCAGTAACAGAAAGATGCAAAATGATGCAGGAAATACTCTGTATTTCTCATTTCTTGAATTATACCTAGAGAACTCAACAAAACAAGTTTTCAAGCACTTTTAAAACCAGAAACAACCAAACCAAAATCAATTCTCAATCTCCCCACTGAGACTAGGGGTTTATCACATCAAACACTGGAACATGTTCACAAAAGCAGCATGACAATGCTACCTCGGGGAACTGACAGTAAACAACTGCTTTTTAAACTTATGCACACTGATACACACATCCTCTCCAAAACAAATATTTAACCAGTCATTTGAAGAGACATTAGTGCTACTGAGCAGATCTACAGAGACTCAGCCAGTGCAAAAAGCTCCTTGCAATAAGCATACTAATCCTCCTAGTAGGCACCATTTACTCTCATGTCTAAAAGCAAACAGGAATCATAGAATCAACTGGGTTTGAGAAGATCTTTAAGATCAAGTCAAACCTTCACCCCAGCACTGCCAAGGCCACCACTAAACCACATCACTGAGGGCCTCATCTTCACAATTTGTGAACACTTCCAGGGACAATGACTCCACCACTGCCCTGGGCAGCCTGTTCAAATGCCTGAGCACCCTTTGGGAAAGAAATTATTCCTAATACCCAACCTAAACCTTCCCTTGTACAGCTTGAGGCTGTTTCCTCTTCCCCTATCCCTTGTTCCTTCAGAGAAGAAACCAGCCACCACCAGGTAGTCATAGAGAGTACAAAATCTCTCAAAAGAAAGAAAACCCTCTTTTGTCTGTGTGTACTTACAGCCATGGTAAGATGCTGGGGATCCTCCAGACTTTCCATATTCTTGCTCTGAGTAGCTGGTGGATAGGTTTGGCTGACTGGAACCACGGCCAAAGGTGATCTGATTGCTACCCACTCCAGTGGCCACCTGAGCCATGCGTTCTTTGGTCTTCAGGGCTTGGGCCCTCTCTGTCTTGAGTCGCTCATCATCCTTCAGAAGAGAGACCAGCTGTTTGGATTTCTCCCTCACATTGATGCCCTGGTCTTTACCATCTCGATCAATATACTGAAAATCTTTCAATGTCTGGATAGCAAAAATATTCTCTTTACACTGCTGTGCCACTCGCTCTGAACCAGTTTTGATCAGGTAATCTAAGAGAGTCAGGGCCTTGTACACGTGTCGCCAGTTCTTGCCATGGTCATTCAGTCGTTTCCAAATCATGCTCATAATCTCAGAAAAGGCCACCACATTGTAAGTCAGATCTGCTATTTCAGTCATGAGCGAACTGGAAGGACCCCATGGGTCATTGGAAGTTGCTTCCCTAACTTTTATTTCGGCCTCTGAATAATTGTTCACGATGTTCTTCATCTGCCGCCTAATAGACGAAGTCGTCATCTTTATTTCCCTTTTTAAGAAGACAGATCCCAGAACACAAACAAGAAAAGGGCTATATCTGCTCTTCTATCAGTGTTTCTGCACTGAGAAGGCTCCCGACCAGTGGCTTATTTGTAACACGTTCCACTACAATCATTTCCTCTCTTCAAGAGAATGACACGAGAAAATGAAAATCATGACCTGCGTAAGGAAAGAAAACAAAAGCACTTTAGTTAGGTCCTTAATTGTTCCTATATGGAAAGCAACTTACAGAACTCTAGGGAAATAACTGAAAAGTGTAACTGATGAATATCCTCCTTGCATTTCTTGTAGACATTTGATTTTGGAAACTATTCTTCTTCTCACAAGTAATACTAAACACTTCAGATTACAAAGCTGAACAAAGGTGTCTAGGCTTATGTAAATGCCAAATTCTACAAGCAAAACAGAAACTAAGTCCAAGAAATCACTTAGTGATTCAGTTTCCAACATGGTAAAACCTACCTAGGATTTTTAATTACAGAAATTACCATGCTGGCTTGTAGAGAGCCGAAACTACATTAGAAATTCCATGCTTAGCAGCTATTAGCTTCCCTCTAGGAGTTGACTACTGCAGTCTGCCACCACTGCTGCAGGAATCTGAGTACTGAGAGAAGAAGCAAACTGTCCCAAAATTAACCAAGCTACATCTGAAACCTCAGGTTAGCTTAAAGCATACTCAGTATCAGGGCAGAGATCTTGAAGGCGGCTTTGCATTCAGTTGAGACACAGTGAAATGAGCACCAGACCACCACCCTCCAACTGAAGGTGACCTTTAAATGCTAAGCAGATTAGAGGAGAAGTTATTTTTCCAAATGCATTTACTTTGTACGTTTGACAACACTCAGCACATCCAACAGCTTCTGCTCTGTGTGTCTTCCACACAGCACAGAAGAAGTTTTAATTATATGAAAATGGAATTGTAAAGCCAAAATGACTGGCAAGAACCCCCAAGGGCAAGCTGTGGAGCTGGAAAGCTGTTTCAGTTAGCTATTTAAGGTCACTGTTTCAAGTAAACAGAGGCCTATTAAGCTTCAGAATACATTACTGGAGTAAACTGGCAGATTTTGCTATTACATTAACACAGAATAGTCTTTGATATTCGCCAGTTGCATGAACACTAAGCGCTGATCCTGTAAGGGAACTTCCCATGTTTAATAAAGATTGTACAGTCAAGATATCTTCTAACAATGTTTCTCCAAACACTGGAGAAGCAACAGTATCACTTACAAAAGGCACTGGAGAAAAAGCAAAGCACAGACTTCCAGTCTAACATTGTTATCATTCTTCAAATTGCTCTGGTGCCATTTAGAATGAAAGCAGAATTAAGTGCGAGCTTGGACAACATGCAGCTCTGTGATGACTTTCTCACCATAAAGGCATATACCAACACTGATGTACTGAAGATATGTACCCCAGATCAGAAGAATACAACCCCCCCGTAAGGGTTGAGCCTGCCACCCAACAGGAAAAGCACTATGTAATGTGAAATCTACATCTCCTACATCAGTTTGATAAAACATCCACCAAGCCCAACATCCTCAGACACAAATCCTCATGTAAAGACTATAAGAACATATATATTCCTTTGCCTGATGTTCTGGGCATCTCAGATGCAACCTGTGGCAGAGATACTACAGCCAGCAATAGGCACAATGGGGCTCTTCCAGCCCTTTTAGAAGCCACTTTTGTTTCCCATTTCACCCTCAGCAAGTACACAACAGCAGTGCAGCATCCACACTGCACAAGTACTTCAGCTTATTTTAACATTGGACATTTATTTCCCAAGCTGTAGACAGAAGGGATGCTTTATAAGCAAGAACAAATCAACTTCAGCTTCTTTATATCACTTGTTAGTTTATGGGAATTGGCCAACTCCATCTGAAGTGAGTTTCCCAAAATTCAATCCCTCTCTTTAGAAGCTGCTCCGTATCTCAAATCATCTCCAGTGTCTTTCCATGCACATACTACACTTCTGTTTCTTGAGATATACACGGCTCCAAGCACTCTACACTTCACAGTTGGCAGTAACAAGTTCGTACCACAACATAGTCATTTACTGCTTAGGATTCCCTATTCTTTATCAAATACTTTCTGAAGTCTACTTGTCTTTTGGCAGTTGAGCCTTTACTCTCGCACATGAAACCAGGGTCATTTCCTCTCCCTACGCAAATGCTTTAAGGCCATTTCAACCACCATTTTATCACTCAGCAGATCTTCCATCCTTCAACTCAAAATTAATTTCCAATTTGACTAATCTGATTCAACTTGACCACCTTATTATTCAGAAATCATCTGGAAAAGGGTGTATTCTCATAAGCACTCATCTCTGGCAGAACACTTCACTTGGAATAACCCTTCTCTGTGAGAAACAATCATTTACTCGTTACCCTGTTTCCTGCCTTTTAACCCACTGTAAAACTCTGAAATCCATTCTTGTCTTAAGAGTTTTGTTTCTTTAGAGGCCAGGGATGAGAGGCCTCTAAGAGACCAAAATATATAAGCAAATGCATCACCTGTGTGTACCTCCCCAAAGAAGAATAGAGAAGTTTGGTTTATTACCCATTCCAATTTCAGAAGCTTTTGAAAGAAGATCATTTCAACACCATATACGATGTTTGGAAAGGTAAGTTTTACAGTACAGGGCAACACCTACTAGTCCTAAACACCTCCAACTTGGCCAGTGAAATAAATACCTGAGGAATGAATCATAATCACAACATAAACAGGGACATAGACAATCAGGGTGCAATGTCACATGCCATGCTGGTAAGCCAGCATCAAACCCAGTAGGCTAACCCTGCAACCATTCCCCCTTTCTCTCTCTTGCATCAAACCTAGCACTTACATAATAGCACAGGAGACCTAATCAACTCAAAGAGTGGTAAAAAATGAGCTTTTGAGCACTAGTTTGTTTTCTGTTGTATCAGAGGTGGGCAGGCTGCAGAGGAACAGGGTCACAAGCGCTGCTGCAAGGCAGACTATGAGAAGAGTAAAAATGACCGAACCCTGGTCTTGCTTTTGAAGGAGCTGGTTCAACATAAAGCTGTCAAGATCCAAAATCCAGCATGAGAAAACAAAGAGCTTTCATTCCTGCCCAGCTACACACACTAGGAACTCATACACCTGGTTTCAAGAAGAAACCAAACGAACAGAAAGGCAGGAGCCAAGGCTCTGCTGTGCTCTCCACACAGCCTGGAGCAAAGCCATGAAGACTTTTCCTTCATGTAGCTGTAAAGTGCAGACAAGAAGCAGAAGCAAAGTTACAGCCTCATCAAGTGCAGAAATGGTTTGGACAGAACCCTGGGTTTGGGAAACACTTTGTTTACATTTAGGATTTATTAGTTTAATTACCAACAAAGCTTCAGCCCAAAAGCAAGTGAGCTTGGAGCAAAAAGATGTGCAGGAAGCCAAATTCACAGCAGCACCATTCCCCAAACTGGAAGCTTTGCTTAGGTGAAGCTTCTGAAGAAGGCTACTAGCAGAGATAAAGTCTGGAGCAGAGCTTTGTGAAAACAACTGCAGAGCACACATTTCAGGAGAAAACACATTGGATTAAGTGAAGGGAGGATTTTTCACTCTTCCAGAAAACTAAAGATTTCACTTGTTACCCTGTAACAGACTTGAAAACCATCAGGCCATTGGTGCTGATGCGGTTCTTTACCTTCCTGTCTTTAATTCATGGAAGCAAAGGCATTTAATGAGGAACTCACTAACATCTATACTTTCTTTTTCTTGAAAGACATTTTTTCTAATCCCATTCTACTTTTAACCCACTGGAAACAATCTGATCTAAACTTCAGGTTACTCCATTAAAAGTGGAGTGGAAAGATGGACATCTACCCCCCCATCTAGCTGTACCAATATTCAAAGTAACTGTCCTGGTAGTAGCAGTAACCCTCACTAAGAACCCTGTATGTCTTTCGGTATCTCCTTTAAAGACCTTTTGCTTCCACACCAAAGACACGTTTTACTTGATTGTTACAGGTCTTGGAGCACTGTAACAGTCAATCTTATGATTAAAGAGATCTGAAAACCAAATAGCCTGACTGCATGAAAGTGAGAAATCATTTCTAACGCATGAGCCAATACTTACCTAGAAAGTCTTTTCTCCCCCCAAAGACCTCAGTGAATTAAGTTCTCCAAACAAGCCACCAGGAAGTACAATACACTTGCAACATCAGCAAAAGTGTGAGTTTGCATTTTTAACACTACAGTTGCAAAGAAAGCAGAAAGCAAACTTCTTTATGAAAGCTGCTGTTCCTTGCTCACAACAGGAAAAGGGCTATCAGCTTGAGCAGAGCTCTTTAAAAGGATCAACAGAGAGGAGAAGAGGGGGTTGGTCTTGTTCAGCCTGGGTAAGCCTTCCTTGTTTTCTCTTCCTTGGTCCCTACAAGTCATTTTCTCTGGTTTTGAACTATCTTGTCTTCTTTAAATAGATGGAAAAGGTCACAAGACAAGAAGGTGGTGCGCACCTGTGCTGCCACAGGTAATCTGGAAGGGAATGCCCCATTTCCTTTTTCCTATTCCAATAGTTTCATTACACAAATAACCCAAATGAATTCTCATGGTGCTTTTTTATATACAACAGAGACACAGGGAAATCTTGAGTGAACCTCTCGACAGCTCTCTCTCACATGAGGCTGAATTCAGTAAATAACGTCTACATGAGGAAACCATCTTTAATTTGCTTAAACTAACACAGAAATGAAGCCAAGCCACAAAATCCTTCATAAACTTAGTTCAAAGAAAGAGCCATACAAATAAATCCACCTATAGACAGCAGAAGCCATTCAGCTCTCTGGAATGTAAAACTCAAACCAGGGTTTGTCTGCACTGATAAAATGCCCTTCAGATCAAGCCCAAAGGTAAACACAGACACAGCCCAGCTACGTACAGACCAGAAACACATGAAATACATATCAAAGGGGCAATAAAAAGTGTGAAAATTAGCATTAAACATAAGAAGTTCACTAGAAATTTGTATAAAATTTTAACAGTATTATAGACAACGAGTGTTAGACATTTACTGTGGGTTTTGAAAGCAGATAATTCACTCAATCTGTGATTTTGAGGCAACCTCTACAGATACGTTGATCTACATAAAAATATCCCCCCTTTCACGAACTCCACGAAAAGATGACTACAAGTTTCCATCCCAATCTGCTCTCTTTGCTACCAGGCTGAAGGGACAGAGGCAGGGATCCCTCAGGGACCTGATAAATTCCAGGATAAACTGGAGAAGCCAGGGTGTGGAGAGTGCTTCTTACCAGTCTGCAAAGAATGAGGCCAAGAGGAAAGTGCTGCCAGATGCTGAGTAAGGAAGAAGTTCCCCAAGACAGACAGTGACACCACACCTGCACAGAGCAAAACGCATGCACACAAACATGACCCCAATCCTAACAGTAAGTCAGCTTCTATTTGCGGCAAGGAAAAAGGATTCCCATTGCCCCCCACTGTAAATTCACATGGTAGTTTTCTTGTGATAGCTCATCATTTGCACAAACCCAAACCCACTGTGCTTTTACAAAGTCCCATTTTACACAAACCAGAAATATTTAATAAAAAGAAATTAAGCACAAGCCTTTATTTAAAATTCAATATAATAATCCAGAAAAAAAGGATAGCAAAGACTTTCCTTATATTGGATCCCACAAAGAAATGCTCAAACACAGCTAGTTCTCTTTCCTTTTATCCTTTCCTTAATCATGAATAATTCTTACAGAACTGGATGACCAGAGGGTATCATTACACTGCCTACAGTATGATCCCCTACTGCAATACAAACACTGTTCCCAAAATCAAACAGGAAGAGGGGCAACTGTACATTGTGGTCACTTGGAGAAGGGTACTGAGAGAAGCACAGAAGCTTGGCACTAGATAGAGAACCCAACAAGTAGCACACTTATGAGCTCCCTCTTGTCATTGTACAGCAGAGAAAACATCAATTCATGTGAAGAAAACAGTAAAGTGAAGACACTGAAATTACCATCAATGCCCTTCCTCAAGCTTCAACATTATTTAGGAAATGCGTTACAAATACAGATTGGCAAATGGGTTGAAGACCAAGGTTAACTCCAGCAGAAAGGTTTCATTTCCATTTTTCACAGCTTAAATGCTTGTCTTCTTCAGGGTCATTTCTGAGAAGAGGAAATGGTTCAAATTTCCA
Organism: Forpus xanthops; assembly: GCA_032466535.1. Taxonomy (NCBI): domain Eukaryota; kingdom Metazoa; phylum Chordata; class Aves; order Psittaciformes; family Psittacidae; genus Forpus; species Forpus xanthops. The sequence continues at coordinate 39,552 of JASSUY010030181.1, forward strand.
AGTTTTGGAAGCTTTCCACTCCCTTTTACAAATGAGAGAACAAGGTCAGCTTTCACAGCCAGCAGGTGGCCAAATTATTTCTTTATTCAAAGAGTTAATGCTGGAAGATAATTCTCCTGCAGATTTATGCATATTCATGAAGCCCAAGGTTAGATCTGATTTTACAGTCATGCCTCAGCCTCACAGAGAGTAAACTCCAGCTTGTACAGCCACAAAATAGATACACAGACACAAATTCAGTTTTTCTCTACACCTTTTCTGACTACAGGTCTACTTAAATTACCCAGGCAATATTAGAGCTTAATGGAGAGCTTATCTCACTACTCCGAGTCTACATGATGAGCAGACGAGGAGTAGAAACACAGAGCTGAGAATACAGCAGCACTACCTGGCTGCTTTAATTCAGGACTCACCACACCAGAGTTGCAGGTGCTTTGACACAGCTATCATAGAATCAACTAGGCTGGAAAATACCTTTAAGATCATCATGTAATATTTCATTTTGCAGCCTGTAATGCAGCTGGAATTACTGACAGCATGGAAAGAAGCTGCAAATATGATCTGAAGTGCTGCAAAACAGGACAGCCCCTGCAAGGGCCATGGAGATCTCTACAAACGGATCCAAATCCAACCTACTACTGGAGATCTAATTTTAGGCTTACAAGCTTCCAACATCCCTTTAAAAATAACACATTCCTCCTTCTGTGGCTGGGTCAAGTAGTACTGACAGCACTACCTGCATTTTATGCATCTCAGTCTAATTTCACTAGTAATACAGCAAGTACCAGATCTGTAATGAGTAAGAGTATTGCAGAATTACAGACAGAGTAAGATCATGCCATTATGCACTGAACCTAAAGCTCTAAATGCAAATTAATCCAACACGCTGTGAAAATACCTTCCCAAACTCTCAAAAGGAGTTTGTGCTCTGGGGATTACCTGCTTGAATGGAATCATTTTGACTTTTATTCTCACAAATAGAGAAGTAGGGAAAAAAAGTTATCACCCAATGCGTGCCTTGACAAAAAGGTAACAATGTGAAACCAACTCAGCCCACTGGGTATATTTAAGTAGCATTTTCAACTGAATTAAAGACAGTAGGAGAAGTTTCTCTCCTTTCCTATTTCCATTCTGGAAGATATTTGATATTCTTGCTAGAAGATGGGTCTTAGAACCTTGTCACTTAGGCTGCTTAGTGGGTGACAGGCACCTGCTGAAGAGAAGCTGTTATATCTTCTCTCCCAACAGCTCAGAGCCCGATTAGATCAGCTTGAACACAGTAGCAACTGCAAATAACACAACCTAAAAGTGTGCAAGACCGCTAAATGTGCATTCTTTAAGCCAGTGTTTTCTGATACAATTGCAACTTTTAAAACTCAAAGCTGACAAGAACTACTGGATCCATACATATCTATGCTCACATATCAGACTTGATACTTTGGGAAGGTACTTCCTACTTACAATTATCCAATGACTTCAGTAACCAAATTCAGTGTGCACTTTATTATTATGAAGCAGATGTCACTGTGTGCAGTTCCTCCTCCCCACCTACACACCACAGACACAAAACCACATTAATAAATCCACTAGGCCAAAGGCAAACGCTCATCACGACAGAAGTTTAACTCTCCATGTTACTACTGGTAGAATCTGAGCCTAATGAATACTTCTAGGACATGAGTTTTTAATGAAAATGACTGTTCAAGGAACAGCGCTTGATCTGCAAAGCTGTATCTGTCCATATATCCCAAACACTACTGTTTTCTTCAGTACTGGCTGCTAGCACAAGCTACAAGCCTGTAGAGAAAATGAAGATTGATTTTAACATCCTACCTACATTCACCAATGCCCATCCACAGCAGAAAACTTCAAGCACCATCCCTCACAGCCACCAGATTTACACATTCAGCATGAGGAGTCAACACATGGTCTTAATCCAGCTATCACGACTGGTAACAATTAATGTAGGGTTACTCTAACCCTCAGAAATTAAACTACATGCAGTTGGATGTTCAGGAGTAATTGAAATTGCTATAAAACTGCAAAACAGGACATATATATATCCCTAAAATCCTCCCTGTTCCACACTGCAGGAAAGATTTGGCCAAACCCCAGGATTTTACACCAGGCTTTGCTGCTCAGTGGTCAGGCTCAGAGAGGAACTGAGGATGTGGCTTCACATGACACTTGATTCTTGGCTGGCTGAGGGCTGCTGCTCAAGGCAGCATCCTGCTCCTACCTGCTCTGCTGTCACGTGCCACCTCCCTGTCCCTCATACCAGATCCTGAGATAGAATCAGTTCAGTGAGCTGATCTGACACACCAAGGCAGGCAAGGGGGAGGTGGAGAGCTGACAGATCAGGTCACCGAAGCGATTAATCCCAAGGTCACTCTAATTACCTTGAAGTACACCACAAGTAAGAGAAGTAACATTCAACTGCAATCTAGTTATGTTTCACCAGGCAAAATGCAAAGCTGCACCTTGAAAGCTCATATTGGTAGTAAAAGTTAAGGATGATGGCTTAGATTTGGAGCTTGCTTTCAGCAGGTAACTACAAGAGGTGAGTTTTCTAGGGAATCACCTTTTACTACCTAGTGCTATTAACAGTGACACATTCATTTTGTTTCAGCTTGAAGACAGCCACAGGAAAGAAGGAAATGTGGTCCTCTACTCTTTCAGAATTGGCTAACATCTTAAAATCTTGCCTCCTGACACTTTTACGCACTGATTTTTAACTATCTGTCATGCAACACTTGATCAGCTTTCTCCCTTATTCCTGTGGTGTTTCATACTCTACATACCACCATTTCCAAACTACCCTACATCTTTTCACTCTTCCTAACAGAGCTGTCTATCATGCCTATACCACCACAGGAAAAGCAATTCCATCCCAAAGGAGCTCTGCTGGGCAGAGAAGAAGCATAACAACCCTGCCAGCAGCAGCCTGAATGTAGACTGGGTTATGCTTATCATGAAACAGCACTCCATAATACTGCTAGTCACTTGGGTCTACTTCTGTGCTGCCACAGCTCCAGATTCTGAGCTACAATCTTAAATTCATCTTTGATGGAAATAATTCACTAAAAAGACCAAAGAATATAATAAAACAGCATATTTGACATAAGGGGTTTTCCTCATTATGCTACTTAAAACTTCCCAATTCCCTCATTCACTAATAAGAATCATCCCTACTCACAACTGCAGAGATTTGTTATTATTTTGCATTATTTCGTTGATTTTCATGGAATGAGGAAAAAATTACCTGGCTTGATGATGCCAGTGAATTACACACCCTCCCATGCACATACACAGATGTTTTCAGCTGTCAGCATAACAATTCCTCAACTTTACTGAATTCATCAACAGTGATATGCTACCTACTCCCTTATCTCTTCTGACTATTTAGATGAAAAATTATTTGAGTGGGAACTAGCTTGCTCTTCTCACAGAGGATGACAAAGACTTGTTACTCAAAAGCATCTGTGCATGTTCCATTATTAAAGGTCATTTTCCTCCAGTCAGCTCTTGCACAGAAAGTGTTACATACCCCCTCAGCTTTGATACTCTGCAACCAGCAGCCATGTACGTGTCCTGGAAACTACACATGCCCTGTAGAGTCCACACATAGAAGACAATACCTACCACATGTAACCCAAAACTCAAGCCTCTGATATTTCTGAAGCAGCCACTTATAGCCTGGGACATGGCAAAGAAAAAAGATGCGAGTAAATCCCCTGTGTAGTACTACTACTATTTGCACCTCCCATAGCTGCCTGATAGCCTTGCACTGTTGATCATTAACTACTGCTTTAATGTAAGTCATTAATAACATTCTCTGTCTTTAGATTCATAAACAGAACAAGAAAGCAACTTTAAAACTCACCCACTCCATTTTGTAATCTTTATTTTTTTCCTAAGAGCATTCCATCTAGTGCAAATGCACAGAGGAAATTCTAGCCCATTAACATCCATCAGCTAACAGAGGGTAATGAATTCATCAATAATGCTATAATGCGTGGGTACACTATCATGCTGAATCATTTAGGAACTACATTTGCAGCAAGAAGAGCTCAAACAGCCGCCTTGTGCTGTCAGCAACCACCTTCCTGAAGGAAGAAAAACGAACGTATTAGGATCACCCTCAATTTTGTTATCTTTCTTGACAAGGTTGGTTGTGCCTCTACACACCTGTATTTCCATGCCAGTCAACTCCTGCCTGATGTTGCTCCCCTCTGGACATCAGTTTCCTTTGCTATGCCACCTGCACACTTGCAAGAAGCTTTCATTGCTCATTTTCCTGCAAGTGACATAAGGATCTGGCTTTTCCCTGCTTCTTAATATCCAGGTCAAATACGTGAAGTCTTGAGTTTTGACTTTGCAAAATAAAAACCCTGATTTTTCTTTGTTATTTATTTACACAGCTATGGAGGGACCACTTTCTGTCTCTTAACAAGAAGTTTTCCTAACAGTGATTAAGTTCTAAACATAGTAAAAGCCAACAGCTACCAAAATCAGTCAGTCTTAAGAGAAAATACATCATGAACTAACATTAAAGTGTAGCTACCCCAAAAAAAAAAAATGCCTGAGAGCGGGACTACAGGCAGAATATCACTGGGTAATAAAAGGAAAGGAACCTTATTATGGAGCACAACTGTATTGAGTTATTATTCCCATAACAATGAAAGAAAAAGGTATTTAGTCTCAAAAGGAAAATAAAATCAGACTTAATATAAAGAAATAAGATTACCCTTAATGTATAGATTAGAAACTTCTTTGCTTATTTTGCCTCGTTCAGGAATGCCAAATCTGGTCTTCTTTGCTCCACTGTAGTGTGTAAAATCATAGTAAGTCCCATGCACTTCTGTTTACACTTTGTTATAATGGTGTCTACTCATTAAGTCCACAAATATAAAGGGTTTTGTTAAGGTAGCCTTTATAAATGAAGCACAATTAACTCACCCCCCCCATACCTCAGCTTCCTTAATATAGCTAATGTCTTAGAACACATACACATGTGTCTACACGTCCTTAACTCCCACGGTTTCATTCAATTAATACTATTAAATCTTTAATGCTTTGCTTCAAAGGCTGTTTTTAATTTTTAATAGCTCTTATAGGTTAGCACGACTGTTTTAAGTCTTTCTACTATATTTTAAATAAACTCCTCTTTTCTCTCCACTTTGATGTTTGCCTTCCTGACAACCCCAGACCCTGTGAAGCTGGTGGAACTGTTTTCTCTGAAATGATGACATTACAAACTCCAAAAGATATGTTAATCACTAAGATGCAATCAGGGATGGGGTTTTTTTCTCCCCCTCTCACCTGCCCTAGGGGCTGGGAGTTGGCAAGAGAACCTCTTTAATCAAAACAATGTAGAAACCCAGAGGAGAGGATGCAACCAGGAGGGAGGGGGCTTATTTGCATCTGTTTAGCATGTAAGCAGCAGGCAGGGCTTAGTTCTCTTTTACTCTGGATTCCCATGAAAGGAGAAAATGCAAAAGCCACCATATTATGTTAAAATACTTAAAAGAGGAGTTTGGACACAAGACTTGTGGAGCTTGATGGAAGCACAAGATGCCTCGTGGCACCCAAAGGCACATCCAATTCACACGTCTGATGGGCACTGAATGTGTTTTTAATTGTACAGGTTTGTCTGTACCAAGGGCATTGCCATTATAAATTTGGTCAGCTAAAGCTCCACTTTACATATATATATACACACACACACACATATGTAATTTACCAGCTCTGCTACCTAGCATAAGCTAGCACAAGGTGCTCAGTGGAATACCAAGGCAACTTACACCAGCGTTTCTCCTCTACTCTTACCCCAATGCCCCCCAAGGCTCACCTTCTACTGCTCAATTTCTAAGCTTGGAATCTGTACAACAGAAGAGAAAGTCCCATAGAGTATTCCAGGCCTTTTTATAAAGAATAAACTGAAAAGAAGAAACAAAAAATGGGCACAGACTTTGTTCCTCCTGTCAAGTTTATTTTTCTTCTGAATAAGACATCCCTTTCTGAAATAAAACTGAAAAATCAGCATTTCCAGGGACAGGAAAATGCATTATAGTATTATATAGGCTATCCAAGCAGAGCAAAAGAAATAAAGACTAAAAACCTGGCTCTGTCCCAAGGCATCCAGGCAGGATTTTATGCCTGCACACACATAACAGAAGTATTTGTGCATTCAGGATGTTCAAGCATGTCTCTTGAGTTCACACCTGGAAAGTTACAGCACTAAAACCCGACGTGCTGTGTTCAGCATCAATTGCAAGTCAATGACCAGTCCCAGAGCAACAGATCCCTCACACGTTCAAAGTGAAGTACATGTGTACATACTTTGCTTGATCTAGACTATGAACTGTGGAACAGAAAACCTTTCCCAAAGCAAATTAGAAAGAGTCTGATGAAGACAACCTACAAACCTACTGCTGTTCTTCACCTCTTCAACACTCCAGGGAGTTTGCACCATGCAGAGCGCTCCCCAATATTACACATCTTCAGTCACAGAACATGTTCTGTCTTTTAAAGCTGATGCAAATACTCATGTTTGTATTATTGTGAAATTAAAGAGATGCAGATACTACTATGCAGACAGACATCAAAATCTCAACCATGGTACTCAGTGTGCGTGAAGCAGCAGGCGAGGCAAAAGGATTTTATCCACTAGGTAGCCAAATGTAAAATAAAGCCAGACATTTCATTTCTGTCTTTCTCAGGGCTTCGCAAAGGGGACAGTGATTTGTAGATCTAAAATGCAACACTGAAGCACTTTTGCAGACTAAGGAACTTTTGATGACATACCTCAATGCTTCTCTGCAACAAACTAGTCTAAAAGTGGGTTTGCTGCCACAAAAGCTTTTCTACTTCAGCTTCTCTAAAATACAAGACTTCTGAAAGCCAAGTAAAGCCAATTCAAAACATTCCTGTATCTTACTTCCTTGTGGAATCTTCCCAAGAGAACCAGTACACATATAAACACAAGTCTCTTCCAGGACTCACCCAGCTTAGTCTTCAGAAAGCAGTTGCTTTGCTGAAATTGCATTAAAACCATGGGCTGTAGAGTTACAATCCACTGCAATGACAGAATTCCTGCTCTTCTGAGTAGCAGATAGGAATTTCCGCTTTAAAAATACACATAAAGTTGTAGAGCTTCTAAAAAACTACAATTGCAATATGAAATATTGATTTCTGATCTGCATTTGCTTCTAAGCAAAGCATTTGGCATCACCTATGCTATTTATCTACAAGCCCTCCAACAGAGGCATTATCTACCTTTACTTGCTGATAAATACCTTCCTGAACTGGTAGCTAGAGTTTAACTTCATGAACTCTGCTCAACAACAGCTGCAAAATAGTAACACTTCATGAGTTAGAAGTACTTCAAGCCCTTAAATAAAATAATAATAAAGAAAATCACTGCAAGCAGCACAATGTTACAAGAAGCAATCATAAACCCAAACAATAAGGCACTGGGCTCAGAAGGCAAATATTTCATTAGATAACAGATGTAAGACTTATGCTTTCAAATAGTCATTTAGAAAGAGGTTTTTAATCAAATGATGAAATACCTGGGCAGGGGCATTTAAAGACTCACCGTATCTGACTACTGCTGGGAATACACATCAGATCCCTCTCTAAACAGACACTGTCAGTCACACTGCAGCAATGTCAGTGTTTCACTGATTCATTAGGAACTGAATAATTAAGAACATTAAAGTTCTGCTTTTCAAATAATAACTGAAGTGCTTTCTTCTACATGTATCACATGCCAGAGCACATTCTGCTTGACCAAGAGAGAACAAGCAGGTGTGTTAAATAGTTCTATTTAGAACTGAAGGATAAGGATTAATGAATGGTCTCAAATCTGGGCTGATTTCAGAGGGTTAGATCAAACGTCTCTCCACCTTACTGCTGTTGTCACAAGCCTCATCCCTGTCCAAACAAAGCTCAAAGTAGAAAGGCAGCTACAGCAGCAACTGGGTCAACAGTTTTGGCTGAAGAAATCTTCACTACTGAAAGAAAAAATGAAGAGAAAGAAATAAAACCCTAAAATGCTGCTTGGGGCCTGTTCACCCAGTCAGCAACTCGCAACCAGCCACTTGAGAGCAGATTTCCGACCTACAAGGAAATACATCTGAGGGAGTCTTTCATGCCTACATCTCAAGGGAGGAAGTTACCTTTAGAAACACTTTGTTTTGCCTTTCCCTAAGGAATTTTAGGACTATATATATCCATTATTTTGGTGGGGTTTATCCATGAGGTCCTACAAAGAAGGATCTGTACAAGCTTTACACCAGCGAGCAATTACTCATGCAGTTAATCCCAATGAAGTCAGAACTGTTTGGGAAAGAAATTGCTGCCAACCTAAGGGTTACACAACCAGGAAAAGAAATATATAGAACAAAACCACAGAGGGGGATAAATTGCATCTGACAAAAACTACAATCAAGAAAGAGCTGGTGACAGATTGTTCTTTAAGTACAAGGAAGTGATTTAAACAGCCAGGAGCAGTTGTAATAAGATTAGACAATTCTCTATTAAGATTCTTAAAATGTCTCTGTTCGAGCAAAGCTACAAAAACACCATTGCCCTTGCAAAGGTTCACAAAGTACTGAATTGATGTTAGATCTAGAAATTAATATGATTTCAGAATGAATAAAGCAAAAAGATAAAAGAACTTCCCTCCCCTAGCACCTTTGTCACCCGTGCTGTCGTTTTTAACTAGGCTGAGTACAAATGGATGTTGTAGCAAAACTCAAAGAGAGCAGACTCAACAAACAGAAGCACTGAGCTCTGTTTGGGTTTCAGCTTTTAAATAAGGAAAACTACCAGTTCCATTTTAGAAGGCATTACATTATGTGACATCTTCAGAACGGTAGGGAAGTCTCTATAAGATTATACCACAGGGAGATTAAATCAATGTCTGGCTGCTGAGTTTCTCTAGAGAAACAGATGCGGTATTTTAGCCCTGACCCCAGGACTCCACTGACATAGAATCATAGAATAGTCAGGGTTGAAAAGGACCTTAAGATTATCCAGTTCCAACCCCACTGACATGGGCAGGGACACCTCCCACTAAACCATGCCACCCAAGGCTATGTCCAACCCGGCCTTGAACACCGTCAGCAACGGAGCATTCACAACTCCCCTGGGTAACCTATTCCAGTGCCTCACTATCCTTACAGTAAAGAATTTCTTCCTCGTATCCAAACTAAACTTCCCCTGTTTAAGTTTGAACCCGTTACCCCTTGTCCTATCACTACAGTCCCTAATGAACAGTTCCTCCCCAGCATCCCTATAGGCCCACTTCCGATAACGGAAGGCTGCTATGAGGTCTCCACACAGCCTTCATCACTTCTAGAACAACAGACCCCCAAATCAGCCATAACTAGCACTACACTCAAAACCAAACAAGGCAAGCAAGTCTTCTCATATCTATCTTGAAGGACAGCCATAAAACATCTCTAGGTGCACGCTTTTTAAACTGATAAACAGCTCTGAATTCTCAAAGAAATATTACTGAGTTGTAAAAGTATTGGCTCATTGAGTGCTTCATCAGAAGTATAAAAGAGAAAATGATCCACAGATTAATATTTTACTATAAGGGGTAAGAACAGATATTTCCATTCACAAAGAACACCCAACAAACATTGGGTCTAAAGGTGATCAGATCTGTGCTGTAGGAAACACGTATATGACCTGATAGAAAGGCACCAGGACTGCTCTTCAAATACACACTGGAACAGATGAATACATGTGCAAAGTACAAGTGATTATGAGAGAGCAAGAGAATAGGAGGAGGTGGAAAGAAGTCTACATGCCAAAAGACACATCTGTACCAGATCTACAAAAGCAGACTGCATGGTCACCCTCCGAAACTGTTCTACTTCTCATACATCATCCATTTAGTATTTATTATACAGTTACATGACAGAAGACTCAGAAACTGTAGACATTAATAAAACAGCACTTGGAGGAAAGACAGGAGCAGTCAACAGTGTGGAAGAAAACTGCAGAGGTCTCATGTAAAAAATTACAGCTAATTACTTCAGGCAGCCCAGGGAACTCTGTTCCTAACCAAGGAAGAACTACTGCTTGAAAATAAAGTGTATGCATCAGGACAACAAAACATCGAACCATAGAATAGTATGAGTTGGAAGGGCCCTTCAAAGGTCAACTAGTCCAACCCAACACACTGCACCTGAGATGCTTTAAAACTTTACCCAGACACCTCCACCATAAAAGCGAGATAAGAGGAGTCACAAAGGCGGAGATGCAGCCATCCCAGGCTGGGCTGGGTTCCGTCCAGTCATACTGTGCCTGCACAGCCAGTGGGGACCTTACTCGTTCCTCAGCTCATGCCTGAGCTCTCCTCTGCTCCATATGCATGTTTCCCCACCTGGAAAGAGCTTGTTCAGGCCAGCCTGCAAGCCAAGGCAGTGTGAGCCGACCAAATCTGACCTTGAACACAAGCTTCGAGCACTGGTTAGAGGCATTTATGTTAACAGCCCTGTGTGACATGCAAACAGATATACACACTATTAACAATTAATGCAGCACAGGACAGTGGTGCTGTGATCCATTTTTAAGTGCAATATTTCTAACAGTACACAAAAAAATAAGGAAGCTACAAATTATCCATACAGAAGAAAAGCATTTTACTAAGCACAAAGTAATACTTCAATGTAAAAATGCACAAATGACGTTTATAAACTAAACTCTGGTAAACACCTCAGTTGGCAGTGACATTGCAAGTGGAAAACATAAAATACTTTAAATACTCATTTTCCGATTAGCATAATCACTCATTCAAGCTCCACTATTACATATTTACAAGCGTTTAACTTCTAGTGGTAACTCTCAACATGCCTACTACAATTTGAAGGAACTTGATCCCACCCATTTAAGCTACTCGCTCCTTATATCCTACTTACAACCTCTAGCTACCCATAAACCACACCTTAGAACTGTCTGATCCACCTCTATTGCCTTTTATCGACAGTCCGGAGCATCATCTTAAGATCAACCAGTTCCCCAATTTGAAAACCAAAGACTAAACTGTGATTTGCAAACAATGATAAATAAGTAAGATCAGTTTTTCTGTAGCTTTGACCTTCTGCACCAGTCACCAAAAGGCTCAACTGCTACAACCACCTGGCTCTAGATCCATCCTGAAGTTTACGGCCTCTGAATCCACTTATTCTGACACACAAGCACTCTAAATCTTTATCCCCACCACAGAACAGGAAAGCAATCCTGTAAGAGCCACCTGAACTGACTGATGCTGGGATTTTTATGGTCAGCACATACCAGTATGTAACCAAACTGAAGTATACCAGTGCCAGCAGACCTACAGTTCAACCTAGCAGGTTTTATTCTAGAGGACAGCATACATGTTGTTCTCCTCCACAGCATCTCATGTCTTCTTAATGAGCAGCCAGGCTACTGAAACACACATAAAAACCCGCTGTTCTTTGAAGCACTTCAGACAGCAGGATACTGGTACCTTTCGATACTCTCTCTGCACAGATCAGAGCAAAGCAAAGTGGAAAAAGCACATTACAGATATTCAGGCAAACCAGGCACCTTTCATTTTCTATTAGCAAGACCCCAAGAGACAATTTAGCGCTCTGCAAATATGGCATTGGAAGAGCTGAAAGTTGCTTCCTGAGTACAAGTCATTAAATAAAGATTTTAGAGTAACATATTCCTTTAGACCTGGCAAAACCAACAGCCATTCCCCCATCCTACATAAAAGACCTAAAAAAAGCAAGATCATGAATATCATAACTCCCCTGTACTGTATTTCTCCTAAACCAGATTAACATTTAAGGACTTCTCTCTCACAAAAAAACAACACTCGTCCACAAAAACAAAACACCAATTTCTGTATCAAGCAAAGACTATCAGCATTATTATGAAGTAACAAATTAGGCCTTTTGGCATCTCGCAGCAGTGCTCCAAGATTTGAGGCTTCTTAAAAGCTCCAAGTTTTAAAGCAATCAAATAGCTGACAGCTGGAACAAAATTAGCATGATTAACCAGTTATGTAAATAATGCTGCAGCCACCACAAGCTGAATTCATTTATGCTCATTGCGTTACACAGCACTGCTTGCACTGGACATCAGATGTTTGTCAACTAGTCATTAAAAATGACTGTAAGAATAATGGATGTGAAAACAATGTGAGTGTTTTACATCCACTATGTGATGTGTATCTGAGACCAGGCTACCTGACAGCCAGGTCTGGCTTTCTATATATCCTCTATTAGGACAGGACCCTCAGGTAACTTGCAGATCAGACTTCCCTTGCCCGAGTATTCTCCAACGTTACTTTGATCCTACCTAGGGAACAGGTCAATTACCTCTGCTAAAGAGAGAGGTCCATCCTGGTAGTATCTCCTAATATTTCATTGCTTAAAGACAGGCATTCATTTTCATTCATCAGTATGAGACAAGGCATTGCGTAGGAGAACCATCATCATGCCTGGTTGATGTCCCATAGTTATTTTATGGCATCAAGGAAATTACAATCAGCACCCATAAGTCAAACTTCCTGATGTGTAACTTGGAGCCAATTCAGCCTTATCAGAATTTGTCTTCAGGAATGCATATTCATGGTACATTTGTACTTGATAAATTTTGATAACACAGTTAAATATTTAATATACGGAAGATTATCTTTGCAATTCTAGCTGGCTAGCTTACCACTGCTTTGGGTTTATAAAAGAAAATGCATCAAAAAGCTTAAATTCTTCACAATAAAACACTAAATAAGTTTGTTTAAAAGTAATGGACCCAAGAATCAGCCAAGAGAAACATATTTAGAAGTGCTTCCTAAATAGGCTGCATTTTGCTAAAGGTATCACAATATACTTCTATTCCTAATCAAAAATCATCCTAACACCCCACATTTCAAATCCTAACAATCCAATTTTCCATGACCTTGTCTCGCACAAAACACAGTAACACACTGGAATTATGCAAGAGTTCCATATTACCATAAAATACGTCTTTCAGTGGCGAGAATAATCAAACTTAATCTTGCGGCCTGATTTGCATTTTGAACTCCTAAAGTCAGCCTCCACAGTGCACAACATCCACAACACATCTCAATGATCTGAGCAAGTATTTCAGGCCTCCTGTTGAAAATATGTGTGTATAACCCAGGGTGTTTTCCTAATAGATTAAGAGAAAGAAACGGGTCCAATACATTTAAATTTTAAATATAACTTTGCTTTTCACATGGGTGATGCTACCTCACTTCGTAAGGGGGAAGCAGGAAGCATTATATACCCCTGGGCCAAATAAAACTCAGACCCAACATTACCAATGCCATAAGGCTTTAAAATAGGAAACTTCCATTCTAGATAGCCCGTGATAATTCTTGTCTCATTATAGTTCCCAGCAACAATAATGCTTAATGTAATGCAGCACACTGATTCCCCAAGACCTATCTGTAGCATTCAAAGGCACTGCAGGTAAAGACTGAAATGAAATAATACATAGAGACATAAAATAAAGCCTTAACAAACACTAAAAGCGCTAACACGCCCTCCAAACCGACTCTACGACTGAAAATAATACAATAAGTCAAACAGCGCCGTAATTAAGGTTAATAACGCAAAGACCTGCGGACAAGAAGACGAACCAGACCTCCTCCCCGCCATCCACCGGAGCAGGCCGCCGCCATCCCCCCAGCCCCGGCGGCTTCAGGCCGGCCCCATCGGCTTCCCCGGGAAGCCAGGCCCAAACTTCGGGCCGGAGGCTGGCGGCCAAAACCCTTCCGGCCCTGAGGCGAACGGCCGCGGCGATCGCGTCCCCCGTTTGGCCCCGTCACCGCCGGCAGCACCGGGCCGCGGAAGCGCGCTCC
>JASSUY010030185.1:0-27414 GCA_032466535.1 Forpus xanthops
AGGACAAGGGGTAACGGGTTCAAACTTAAACAGGGGAAGTTTAGATTGGATCTGAGGAAGAAGTTCTTTCCTGTAAGATTGGTGAGGCACTGGAATGGGTTGCCTGGGGAAGCTGGGAATGCTCCATCGCTGGTGGTATTCAAGGCTGTGTTGGACATAGCCTTGGCTGACATGGTTTAGTGGGAGGTGTCCCTGCTCATGACAGGGGGGCTAGAACTAGATGATCTTAAGGTCCTTTCCAACCCTAACTATTCTATGATTCTATGATATGAAGAACAAGTGGGAAAAGTGCAGAACGAACATGATTTTTTTTTTCCTGTAAAATCCAGGTGAATCAGGCTTACATCTGGGCTAGACGTCTTAGGATGAAACTTCTAACCCTATTAGAAAAAAGAGTTAAAAGCAAAGAGTCTCTAATATAGCATTTTTAGCAGTAGAGTTACTGGGTGCTACAGAGTTTCCACTTAAGTTATACCTATTTACAAGACATAATACAAATCTAGTAAGTTCTGTTAGTACAGCAATTACAGTAACTAGCTGTAGCTTATAAAGTGATTTAACTTGCCCATTTCCTAACAGATACAGGGGCTGTTATCTGTTAAAATTCTTACTGATGAGTATTCATTAAAATGTCAGGCATTTATTCATTGGAATATTCAGTATAATATAAAAATATACAGTAAATATAAGCACATCCTCTAAGTTTGGCTGTAACAGATAGGGATATCTGGGTATCTTCATCAGCATTTTGACAGATGGGTATCCACAGAACACACTGCCACAAGAAAACACCCATGAGAGCAAAAGCATTTGTATATAATTGAGGGGACTGAGCTATCCCATAACCTCTTTTCATTCTGGGCTTTCAGTTCCAGCCTTTGATTTGCTCATCCTGGAGTTTAGGACTGGCTTCAGCTTTGGGATATGAACCTGTAGCCAGAGTTTGGCCTGGTTTATGTATATTCCTGTTAGTGTGAACTGGTTTGTTCCCCATCGAATTTCTCTCTTGTAGCACTGCATCTTGCAAAGCCTGCCTGCTCTCTGAAGGTGATGTCCCTTGACTTCCAGTGCACACCAGGTTCTGACAGCTCACATTCATACCACACAGTGTTTGGTAAACAAAAGTGCACATGCAGAAAAATACATTTAGATAGCAGATAGGCACTGAAAGTTGTCTGTGTTCTTAGCCCTTGTCCTATGTCTGGAAAGGCGAAGGAGATCGTGGTTCACATTGAATCTACAGCAGCAAATGACAGATCCAGAGCTTGCTCCAATCTGTGAGCCTGGAAGTGGGCTTGGGATGTAGGAAATTTTTTGTCTCAAAGCAGAGCTTTTTGGCACCTGAGCCCTGAGTGTTTGGCTGTGTAGAACCTTCCACATGACAGAGTAACAAGTGAATTCCCATGCACTATCTATGGCTGACTTGACAGGGAGAAAGATCACTGAAACCAAGACTAATTTAAGAGGCAGAAGCATCGGTTCTGGTCAGTCCCTGTGTGCCTGGCTCTGGGTGGTGAAACCAGCATATTTGGAAGCCCAAAGGCAACATTTCTGTGCTCAGGCCTGAAGTGCCCACTGCGTACCCTAGGAAGAGGCTCAGATGAAGCTTTACTGGGCTGCTGCTATGGGGGGTGTTTGCAGCCCACTGCAGCCTTGTGGAACCTGGCATATTATATAAGAAAGAAGAAAAAGAAGTGGGTGAGCTAAGAGGGCAGTGCTGGCAAATGGGAGAAGAGCTTAGGTGGTGTGTGTCACTCCTTAAAACCACACTGGGAAGATCACCTTTTTCCATGCTTCCAGAGTCTGACTCAAGCAAGGGAGAAGCCCTTTGGGCTGTCATATGATTCTCCTCAAAGCAACTATAAAGAATAGGGGAGGGGACCCAGCTCAGGTACAGCATACAGCAGTGGTGCAAAGACATGATCTTATCACAGCTGTAATCACTAAAGACCAGGGGCACTGTGGTTGCTTTCAGCAGTTGGGCAGGAAGCTGTGGGAATTCTGCAATGCCTTCCTCAGACCCTTCTGTAGCAATGTGTTGCTATTTAAATACACTTAAGCCACTGGGACCAGCCCCAAAGTTGTGTGTGCAAAATGTCTTTCCCTCCATGTACTCCAATTCTGTGCCAAGCCATGGCTCTCAGGCTAGCCAGGACACAGCAGGTAGAGACATGTTAAATAGGAAGAGGGATCTCATCCCGATCTGCTGCCTGATGTGCATGCTCCTGTCAGTAAACATCCCGAGACACAACAGAGAGCAAGCCTACAGCTAAGGGAACACATATCCCTAAAGCTTCTTAATGGCAGCTCTCTTAGGAAGCTCCTGGGAACCTCCTGGACACAAGCTCTCCAAATGCCTAGCTCATTGTTCCCAATAATGATGAGGGGATTCAGAGTCACCAGATAGGAATGGACTTCAATAATAAACGTGTGGTGCTGCTATAAGACACTCCTTCGAAAGGCAACTGTAATCTCTTTGCCTCAAGTCCCTATTAATGAAACAGGAACAATTAATACATGCCTGGCAATGATGCATAGAGACTTGCATTCGCTCACACAGTGCTTAGCTCACCTAAAGCTCTGCAGAGCCAGGCTTGGAAGAGCCTTCGCACAACTGCTCCAGGTCTGAGGACACTGCTCATAGTCAGAAATTGTCCAGTGCAGTTTGCCTCTGTGTGAGGTCACTTTTTAACTGTGGATGTGGTTTTGTAAGTATCTTTGGAGAGGATTAAACCATTTTTCTTTACATTCCTGGATGTCACTGGGCCAGGTGGGCTGGGAAACCTTGCCAGCAAGTGAACAAACACTGACTACATCTATCCTGCACTTATTTAACTGGGAAAATCAGGTGGGTGCCAGTGTAATCTGGTGAACACAGACAGGGAATAGCCGTTCTGCTCCTTTCAAACACCTGGCTTTGATTGCCAGTAATTCTTAAGGCCTGATCCATTGAAAGGACTTTGGACAGAGTCTTTAAAGAGCATTCACATTTCTGAAACTGTTCAATGTCCTGTAACCTTCTGCTGTGCTAACAGGATTAGATCCACACTGGTACATACAACATGAAGAAAGAGAGGAAGAGGCTATAACTGAAAGCTCAATTCTGTCCCACACACGTGGTGTGTGCACAGCAAAACACCACCTTTTGAACACTGGCCTAGCAACGGTACAAATCATAAATGGCAAATGTTTAGCTTTGTTTTTGAGAAAGCTCACTCTTTGAAGCAGATGTCAGGGTGCACTTCTCCTATAGAGAGTCACTAGATCCTTTTGCTTTTCTTTCTGTTTCTGTGTTGCTTCTTTTTTCAGTTCGCCAAGACTTTTAATTTCTTGCAAAACTTGTGTAGCTTGCCGAAGCTGTTCTACTGCCTCGTTGAGCAATGTCTCTGCCACCACTGGGGGTCCATTCCCCTCCTGGGCCTGTTCCAACCCTTCACGTAAAACCTTCTGCAGAAGCTTTTCTGCCTTTTCCCTTTCATTAGCAACTTTCTCCTCCATTTTAGCTAAGCATTGATGGGAATCCTTCGGGAAACCTGCACCTGGATGTGCTCTCTGGGTGTTTTTGGAATCAGACAGCAAGTCTCCCAGAGAAGAACTGCGAAGTTTGAGACACGAAGCGATTTCTACAGGCTCTTTCTTCTCAATAGTTGCTTTTCCACTCTCGTGGTGTGCTTCTGTAGCTAAGGAAGTCTCTGTCTCTTCTGCTGAAGTTTGCTGTTCCTTCTCAGCAGAGGTTCTCCCATTTCCCTCTTCAGTTTCAACTGCTGGGGATGCGAGCTCTGCAACCTCACTGTCTGCAATCCCATTTACCGGGGGCCTGGATATGCCAGACTCCAGGTCTTCCCAGCCCCCGGATTCCAGGTCACCATGGCTGGAGTTCATTGTGGCTAGCATTTTTTCCGACAGAACCTTTGGAGGGACAGGAGGCTTTGCAGCATCTCCAGCAGCAATCTCAGCAAGGTTGTCTTTGCTACTGTCTCCTGATGATTTCAAGTCTTCTGTGGTCTTAGGCTCAGAGGCTGGTTGATCCCAAGCTACTTTTAGCTTGTCTGGTAAGCTCTTAGGAAGAGGAATAGGAGCTTTTGCTATGCCCCTGTTGCTGACCTCAATGAGATTCTCTCTGCTCTCCTCACTTGTTGCTTGGGATCCTTCCATGTTCTCCTCTGGGCTTACAGAGTCCTCTTGCTTGCCATCTACATTGTCCTTTATGCTTTCCTTAAGCTTCTTATCTGGAGGCAATGGAGGAGACAGAGGCTTTTTATGCTCCTGGTCAGGAACATTGTTCTCTGCATCTTGGTTTTCTTTTGTGCCAGTGGGTTTTATAGGTGGCATAGGTGGCTTTGGAGTCTCTTTCTGAGGTGGCTCATTGTCACCTTCATTGATAGTGGAATCAAAGTTTGGTGGTCCATTGTCTACTATATCCAGATCTAATCGCAGGATACCATCTGATGTAGACTTGGCAGCCTGAAATACAAGAGAGAACTTTCTCAGTATCTGTCCCATCACCAATCCTGTGCTCCATCCTTTAACTTAAAAAAGTGCAAGAATCCCACAGTCAGCATGGCAAGCAAGGGGTTGCTGCTTCACACATCCACTCTGTTTAATCTGTTGAAGCTGCAAGAAGAATCTGACTGATAACAGAAATGTTTACTACTTCCTTTGAGAAGAACATCTCAAAGCCTGTTCCACGCTATTTCTGGGTTCTTCTGTTGGTGCTGGATCCCTCTACCCCCATCATTTACAACGTGCCTACCCAAAGCACACCTTCTTTCTGCTTTAGGGACTGTCATATTTTAACTTGAACATATAAACCAAGCTGATCTTTAGATCATTTGGCCAGGGGCACTGTTGTAATACCATTGTCTTCTGCTTGCTTCTTCCAACCTGATGTCATCCCTGTTTTAATAGAGCCAAGCCTTAGCTGGCTAAACCTCCTTCAAACCACAGGCTGTGTGCAAATCACTCTAGCAAGGGGAGGTCCTAAAAAGGATGGACTTAGTAAAGATGTTGCAGCGTATAAGCTCCCCAAGAGGGAGAAATACGGAGACAGTTCCTGCGTGAGGGAACCCCAAACCACACCAAGATGCAGCTGCAGCCAGGGCAAGACTGCTGCAATGCAGAGGGTTTAGTTACATTCTCTTTGCCTTTCCAGCCCATTAGGGGGACAGAGACAAGCTGCATCCTGGCAGTTTGGCTCTGACCCATTCTCACCTGGCCTGCTTTGACACTGAAAATCATCATTCATCCCATTTCCTTCACAATAGTGCAGCTGTGATACCCATCTTTCTGCAGGCTCTGTCCTCTCCCTTTCCCCTCATTCCTGCTTCTGAATCCATAAAGCCAGTTTCCCCTGAATTTGGCTGAAGGTGAGAGGTCTGACAGCTATTAACCTTGGAGGTATCTTGTGAAAACAGTGAGCTGAGCATGGAGAGATCTTTTTAATGGTTAGGGAAGGGCTTCCTACCTTACCCAACCCATATTAGGCAACAGAGAATCCACACTTCATTGCTGCTGTGACTTCTGTCATGTTTTCTTCTGCGGTTTTCTGGAGGAGTGGATGGGAATCTATGATTCATTCCCATGCATGTCTCCAGAAGAGACATTCTCCCTCCATTTCTATGCAAAGTGAAAAGTCTCAGGGCATCTCATTTTCTGCACGAGGGTAATGAGTGCTGTGCAGACACGTAAGTCAGAGCCTTGGAAGTCTGAAGAAACTTGGTTGAGATTAATGCTCTGCTACAATATCTATCTGTCTGTAGAAACTCTTCCATAAATCACAGGAATCAAACACCAGCAAGAACCTCTCCTGTGGAAAGGAACTGTAGGTTTATTTTGTGGTGGTTTTGCTTCCTTTTCTAAGCGACAGATCCAGAACATCTGTTACGAGTAGACAGGTAAGCCTATAAAACTGCCAGGGAGAATAATGTATTCTGTTTCAGACCTAAGAAAAGGGCTTGTAAGCTTGAAAGCTTGTCTGCTTTTTCCAGCTAGCTAAGAAAAAATACAGCTTCCTCCCACAGAGCATGCAGTTCTTCTGCCTTTACACCACTGCGGCTACAAAACCATCGCTTCATAGAAGATACATACAGAAGCTTTGTTTCCTTCTGATTGCAGTGACACTACAATGGCTCTCCCCACATGGTCAAGCAGCTTGTGAGTTATGGAAAGCTAAATATAACATGTTGCAGCAGCTACAATCTATGGCAACCTGAGGCTTCCTCAGAGAGGTCCTGGCACAGGCTTTCCCAGAGGAAGCTGTTTCCCTGTCAGCTTCTTCCAGGCTGTCTGTGCCAAAAGGGTTTTCCCTGGGGCTTTGTAGCTATGCGGAAGGAGCAGCTCTTGGTGATCTCAGCTGGGGAGATGGGTCATGCCATGGGGATGCACTTACCTCCTTTAGGTGGCTTCTCGTGGGTGGCCTACGTCCTTGGGTCATTTTCACTCTGTCCCGAGTTACATGGTCCAAGGAAAGACTCTCATCTACTTTCACCTTTAGAATGGGGAAGAAGAGGGAAAGAAAGAAAGAAGAGGGTGATTCCTTTCTCTGGATATGTCTATGAAGGTCTTACTGTCACACATGAAGGATGCAGCATTTGGATGACTTTCACCACTACAGTCTTTCCCTCAGACCTTACACAGCCTGCCTGCAAAGCCCTGCACATACACGATGGATATTTAAAGTACCTGCTCTATATAGAGCTGTGTTTATCTAACAGACACTCCAAAGCAAAGCACCTAACTTTCAGAGGCTTGCCATGGATAACCTCCCCTCTACCTTAGGGGCAGGGCAGGAAGGACAACAAGGCAGCTTTGTTGTCCTCACTGCAGCCCAGGCTTGGCCCAGCTCCTGCCTGTGGCAGAGCCCAGCACTGAAATTGCTGTTGCCATCTTAGAGGTGAAAGCTCATTAATAACTGTGACCTGACTGTGAACTGCACCAGCAGTGCTTTGTTACAGACCTTCCCTTCTACAGCTCTAATGACGGCAGGATGCTGAAGAGGAGGTGTGAGCAGTGACCTGGATTAATTGCAACTCGAGCTGAATTAACAAATCTGTTTCCTGGAATCAGATGAGAAATCCACTGCCTCCCACACGTGAGGAAGGAGGTCTCAGCTCCTGGCAGGTATTTCTCTGTGCTGGCTCTGTGACCACCCAGCCACACTGGGATGGATGACAGCTGGAGTCTGCTCCATGCAGAGAGGGGCAGCACCAGTGAGTGGGGATGGTGAAACATCAGCATGTCCTTGGTTTGCTGGTCTTTGTATGATCAGAAAGCTGGTGAGGTGAGGGTGAAATAGGGATTTAAAGGGAAAAATGGATTCCAATCCCCGGCTGATATGGCAGAGTGGGTTTATAGGTCTTTCAGAGGAGAACAGCTAATCCAAGCCAGCTGAGAGCTTGACCCATTAGCTTGTGCTTTAAATCTGGGGTTTGATCCTTACTGGAATGAGTGAGAATTAGAGGCTGGCTCCCTCTGAGAAACCGGGTCCCCATACAGAGGATAACCCCAGCCTGTGGCAGGGAGGTGACCTGAGGTCCCACCTTGCTGTGGTGCTGAGGGAGCGTGCAGAGCTTGCTGCCTACTGGAGAGCCACGAGCTGGGCCCCTCTGGGTGCTGCATTACAGCACAGCACATCTCCCATCTGCTGAAACATGGGAACAGACCTGTCTGCTGAGCTCTCTGCTGCTGGCTTTTGTCTGCTCCAGCTGCTGCTGGTCTCTTTAAGTCCAAGGAACCACTACACCCCACCGCCAGCTGAGTGCTATTTGCCTAGGCTAAAAAGAAGCCTCTCTTCCTGCTTTTGCTGTCTCCTGAATGAAAGCAGAACCAAGCTCTCAGAGTTCACATCTCTAGCACCATATCTGCAGTGCTTAGCCCTTTTCTCAAAGCTCTTAATCACTCTTTGGTTTCCTTTGCTAAACAGATCTTGCTAATTGTTTTTTTCCTTCGTTATGCTGCCTGCTGCTTCTTGTGCCATTCCCATGATGGTGGTTTTGTGCACTTCCTTTCAGTTACTGAACCAACTGCAGAATAGATGCTGCTCCCCTGCTTTAGTTGAGAGCTGATTTATGAGCTAACAGGGAGCAGGGCAATGTTGGTCAGTGCAATGTTCCTCCCTCTCTCTGTGCAGCAGGATGGGAGGAGGATTTGGGAGCACAGGTATGCTGAGGCCAGCTGAGAGAGGCAGGCAGGTTTGGCCAGGGTCATGGAGTAACTTTCCAGCAGGCTTCTCTCCAGGCTGCATAGCTCATGGACTGAGTCACTTCAGAGTTTTCCAGTCTTCAAGACTGGGTTATGCCCTAATCAAATACCTCCATTTTCAGGCTGCTTGGAGCTCGGGATCATGGCAGTGATGGGTCTTTCCAGGCTGCAGCCCCAGCTTTACACAGCTCAGCCCTGCAGCTGCTTCCTGCACCAGCCGCTTCCACTGGAAGAGAGCTGCCTTACGCTTGCTGATCCCAAACCCACTGACTTTGGTAAGCACTTGTGTCCCATGGGCCTCTTGAGAGATCTTAGCTCTTAGCAGCACAGACTATCCCTGTGGCACACCATCTAGTCAACCAGCTGCCTGCCTCTCTGCACCTAACCCCTGGCCAGGACAGAGGGAAAGGCAGCAAGATGCAAGGAGGGTACAAATGGCTCTGTACATGTCCTGGCTTCTTTGGGAACTGAAGTGGCTAAGAGCTCCCTAGCCTGTGGGAAAGCAACCTCACCTGCCTTGCATGCTGTCTTTCTCCTTTCTTTGATCATGGCTGGTGTGCAGGAAGGGCAGGGAGCATGGGGACTTGGGCAAGTTCTGCTTTTGGCTAAAACAGTGGATGAGAACTGACCCGGAAATATAGGAGTTGTTTGAAAACCATTTCTCTTACCTCATCAAATACTTTGTTTTTGCCTCTATTGATCCCTTCATTAAGAGCTTTTATCCACGATTCCTTTTCTTCCAAAGTTGGAGCTTGAAATTTGATATCATGAACCTGCAAGAGCAGAGAGGCAATTGTCTGTCAGGACCAGAGAGGCAGCTCTCTGTTCCCACTTCAACTTCTCTATAACATCCAGCTCCAGCCCATGTTTAAACTACAGATTCCTTTGTGCTTTGGCAAGTGCTTCACTTCATAGTTCCCATGAACAGGACTTTGTTATGATCTAGTTTGTTGCTGTAGTTTTATTTTTGCAACTAGTAACTAAAGTAGTAAGAAAGTAAGAGTTTCTTCCTCTGCAAAACACTCAGAATAGCTCTTAGAGCAGCTGCAAGTTGTACGGCCACACTGTAAAGTTAGATTGAAAGTCCAAGTCATTTTGTGTTGGTTCAGATGCAATAAAGTACTTTATCTCTAACTCCCCCACAGGCCGCAAGCAATGGGAAGGCTGTGTGCAGCAGGCTCTGCCTGCTTCCCTGTTTCTGCAGCTCTGCAGAACAGAACTGATACAGGAAAATGGGGCTCTGACCTAGGCTGCAGGAACCCCAGTTGAGCTAAGCATGGACATGATGAGGCATAAGGGCAATGTAAGTGAAAAAATTCACCCTATCTTTTTCTGTTTGCAAAGAAATACAGAGTAAATGCTACAGACACACACTCTGGGGTCTGAACAGTTGTCCTAAGAGGAAGGGAAGAGTTGGCCATACTAGAGGGAGCTGGCAAGTAGCAAGGGACATGAGTAAGGAGGGAGTGATGGGTCCCTGTATGGCCTCCAGCCAGCTCTCCCCTTCCCCCTGGGCAGTCCCATGGCTTTGCTCAGTGTTTGGGATCAATTCTTGACCACAGCAGGAATAATAGCAGGGTGTTATTTATTTCATTGCTGTGTTCTCTGAGCATCTCACCATATTATGTAGCTTTGCCCCTGTGTACAATTCAGGTGAGAGAAATATCATCTTCACATTACAGGCAGCTTTATAGCCAGCTTGGATCCAAATAGCTCCATGTGGTGCCCTCATCCACACTGCACAGGTGCCTAGAAACACTCTTCTGCTAAAGAACATCATCAAAGTTGCAAAATAAAGCACTTGAAAATGAGATAATCCCAACACTGCTGGACAGTCCTAACTCAGCCTGGAGTGCACGTTCCTCCTGCAGTATCCCTAACGACAGGGGTAGCACATCTTACTGAGCTATCCCATTGTGTGCTCCATCCTCATGGGTCAATATGTCTTATTGATCACACTCTGCCCTCAAAACAGAATTACTGATTCCCTTGACAGTCTTTTCTTTGCTGTTTATCACTGCAGTATCTGGAGGCTTCACAAATTTACTTTTCAGAGCAACAGAAATTATCTGCCTCTTACAGGTGGGGAAGTGAGCTACAGAGAGGCTCATTCAAAACACATACTAGTGGGGTCTTGTTTGGAATGGGTTTTTTGGGTGTTTAACATCCTATAGGTATTCTGCACTTCCCCACTGCCTTCCAAAGCAGCTGTAGTCCCAGCCCTCTTGTAAATCAGGCCCCACATTCTGAAATCACAGCAGTGTCTCTGTAAACCAGGGGCTATATAAAACGAGGGTGACCAAGCCAATAGTGACTGACAGTTAAATGCTTTTGGCAGCTTCTTGTTTTGCTCTGGCACAACAGTTCGGCAACTGGTTTGAGTCTCAGCAACTTCTGAAGGTACCATCAGAAATTCTGCAGAACTAAAGCCTGATCTCCTTACACCACTCCTGCTGTTTAGTTAGAAACCCATTGCCCTTTCCCCTCTGCATCTATTCCTTGCTTCAGTGCCATAGTTTTACATTTACACATCACAGCAACAAAGTGCCAGGCCCTCACACCCAGCATGGCAAGCAGGGAGTTAAGAAGCAATTTGGGGAAAGATTATTTACTCAATTAGTTTGCATACAAGGTGACAGGACCACAAGTCTTCCTGAGAGCTCAGAGGAGAGGTTAGGGCCTGAACCAGAGCCCTCTGGAGAAAGAGCCCTTTGTCTGGGGTGCAAAAGGGCCACACTAACCAGGGAGCCTAAGGGAAGGCAAGGCTCCAAAACGAAGTGACAGCCAGGTTTTGTTTTAGTCCAAGCAGGCCTGTTTTGATGTGTGCTTAAAAACTCCTTTTGTTTGGAAACAGTTTTGCCCCAAAGCTTTCTGATTATAAAAGGTTATTAGAGAGCTCTATTTGTGAGCAGCTGAGCTGCTGCACTGCCTGGCAAAGACCTGGCAGCCTGCACCAGGGTTTAGAAATCTCTGTACATGTTGTTCAAGGGAAGGATTCCTGCCTCACTTCAAGCTTCCTCTTCTAATGCCACTTTCTGTGCCTCATTCTCCCGAATAAAGCTTCTGAGAGTGTGACTAAGTGCTGGTGTCAGCAGCCCTGCGGCCAGACAGAGAGAAGCCTTGGGGGGGATGGTTCATCTTCAATGAGAAGCTGAGATGTCCCTTTGGCATGCAAGCCTCTGCCCCACGGCACAACACAGACCCACTGCTTTGGCCACCAAACACAAGGGATAGTGAAGCAAAGGGACTTATGGGAAGATGCTCTCAAGGCAGCAGCAGGAAGATGCAGGCAGTTTCCCAAAGGACTCAGTGAGGGAGGACAGGCAGCACCCTGTGTGGGACCTTGCTCTCTGCAATGGATCAGTGAGGATAGTGCCACCACTGCACTCCCTGCTTGCACAAGTCCCTGAGGCAGTGACACAGAGCCTCAAGGCTAGCAGCAGCTTCCTCCCAATATGCCCAGCTATCTGAGCTTGAAAACTTTTCTCTCCTTTTTAAAACAGTACCAAGAGCTAGCAAGGAACAAACAGGCTACTGAGGCTCTGAGGCTGGTGCTTGGGCTGCTGCCAGCCACAGTCTCTTTGTTACCTTGCAGTCCCTTGTCTGTCTGCATTCATCTGTGACTCACATCTTCAGCAATGGCACTGGGAAGAGGAGACTAACCCAAAGCAGTAGAAGCTCCCTACAAAGCAGACGGCTGCAGAGGAGAGGCAGGAGGAGCTGGAGGAGTTCTCAGTCCTGCCTGCCACTGGGGACACTAATCTGAGATCCCCAGGTCCCCTACAAACAAGGAACAAATAAATTTATCTTCTCTGTATTTTTACCTATTTGGGTATTCACAGATATCAGAGGATGCACCTGAAGATGGATACTTCCTACAGAACATTCAGCAGAGTCTCTTCTCTAGCAGCAAGTTAAGGTAGAGAGTCAGTGACACCACTATAAGAGGGCGGAAGGCAGGATAACACATTTCCTTGCCTTCTTGCTAAGCCAGCTGAGACTGAGTCATGCCTTAAACAACAGGCTGGTGTGCCAGGAAAAGCTGTCATGGCTAAAGCTAATGTGATAGTAACCATTGTAAGCCATGAATACAGACCACGCAATTTACTGTCAGTTAACCCAGAGCACAGCACAGCCAGTCAGCTCCTGCTGAATCACTGGCTTAATGTCATGCAACAAGAGGCTCACACACGGGTCACAGTCTGTGACAGCAGTGAGCACAGTCTCCCCGCCTGCTCCACGCTTTCCTGAAGACATCAGTCTCTTCAAGCAGTGACAGTCTTATGGCTATGCTGACCCTGCCTTCCAGGAAACAGAACGGTTACTGTGGGCATTCTGTTGTACTGGCACCAAATGATTTAACAGACAAGCTCTGGAGAACTGAACAGCTGCAGTTCAAGACCTTTACCAACACTAGTTCTTCGCTAAGAAATTCTGTTAGATGGTGCTGATCTGTGGTTGTGGTGGGTGGCAGAATCCTGTGCTTGCTCCTCAGCTGATTCAGTGCAAAAACCTGCTTCAACTCAGTGGGTCTGGACTGTGAACTGCTTGTGAACTGCTGGTTTAGGTGTGGGAAGCTCCAGAATGATCACCTCCAGCAGGAGCCAGAGCAGAGCTGGGTTGGTAACACCTTAAACTACCCAAGAGTGCACCAGAATCTATCTGCCAGATGTCAGGTCATCTCCTGCCTTCTTCTACATGACTTCAGGTTAGATCCTGGAGTGAAAAGTGGAAGCCAAGGGACTGTCAGTTAGGGGATCCTTGTGGTTTTCTGCAGCTGAACCGAGAGCTCCATCATCTCTGGGAATAACACAGCATCTCTGCCAAACTATCAGAGCCCAGGAGTAGCCTCCTCCATGCACAGGGCAAACATGCCTCAGTGTGATCTACTGCACCATCCAGGCAGAACCCCTGCTGAAGGCAGCTGCAGGTACGTCCAAAAGTCGACTAAGGGAAAAATAAGCACTGGAAGGTTTTCCACCTCTGGCTGCAGGTGTGGAGTTTGTGTCCGGCCACACTAGGGAGGGATGTGTGGGGAGCTGCAGCACTTGCTCATGGACTGTTTCCCTTACTACAATCCTCCTTCTTCCCACTCTTAAGACCTCCCTGAACCTGAAGGGTTTCTGACCCACTGAATACCAGGCTTGTGCAGACTACAGACTCTGTAGTCTCTAGGCAGCTTACACCAAGCATGATTTCCATGCTTTCTGCATCACTAGTACGTTTTCAAGTCTTCAGGCCAAGGCTGCTGCTCTTTCTTACAGGTTCAGCTCTCTGCGTCCAACAGCTGTCATTTAATTGCTGTGGGCAGAATTAAGCATTTGAGATTTCTAAGCAGAACAGGTCTCTTGCACACTGCCAGCTTCCTTTGCTGGAGAATCAAGCTCAGGGGGCAGTGCTTTCTTTCAGTTCCATACCAGTGCAGGTGTGTGACATGCTCGTATTGCCACAGCTTAACAAAAATGTCATCCTGGTGAAGAGGGCAAGCAGAATCTGGGGTCCATCCATCGAAGACTAGTGTTTAGCAAGGCAACTTAGTTATTTGAGTGTAACTTAAGTTGTGGAGTAGTTTTAACTGAGTGATTCATCCCTGCTCTTCAATATTTAATCCAATCCAATATTTAAACTGGGATTTCCTTACAGCTAAACTGAGCTCCCCATATCCGAGAGGGAAAGTCCTGTTTGTGCAGTGAAATGGAAATGACCTTTCCTAGCTTGTTCATAAGTCCCACGAACTCATTGGATTTCTGCATTTCTGAGCATGCTGCTCAGGAGAGGGAGCAGAAAAAGCCCTAGCAAGGTCTGGCAGCATTTGACAAGCCAGCTCATAGAGTGATTTTAAACTGAGGATGGCAGCAAGCCTCCCAAATGGAAAATGTTTAGCTGATATATATCGCCACAGCTGCGATTTCAAAACAGAAGAACGACAGTTGTGTACATTGGCCTCCTAATTGAAGCCTGTTCTAACATCTGCCAAAGCATGTTGTGTGTCAACACCCTCACCAGATTCCCAGCCAAAAGGAGGGTGGGAGGGGAGCTACAAACAGGGAACTTTTCATTTATAAAAGCCCTTCCTTTCACCAAAAGAGCCTTACAAAAAGTTGCCTCTATATAGCTCTCCATTTAATCAGTGCCACGCAGAACAGAAGAGCCTTAAATTTGCCAGCATGGTAAAAACGATGAAGTTACCCTTTCAAGGCACAGTTTGGGCCCATCTTTCTCCTAGTGAGAAATGAAAGGTTTAGGAACAGGTCTCATACACTGTGCTGATTCATGTAGCAGTGCAAACATACACAGCTATTACACTCTTCTAAGCAACATACTTGCAGATAACAATAATTCCTACTGTGCCACCCATCCCTGAGCACTGAGCTTGTATTCACCTTCCCAGGAATAGTTGTGCAGTAGGGGTTATGGTGCCACTCTGTAGCAAACACAAGGCTGCTGGGGTTAGCCACTTCTGATGGAAAATGACATGATTTGTGATTGATCAAGTTACAAAACAAACACTAAACCTCAACTCAGAGTGCGAAGACTCTGCCCCTGGACCAAGTGCTGAGCTCAGTAGCCCTGGGTGCACTTTTCCATCACTATGATGTATGGTGCTTAATATTGGTTTTCTCTTTCATTGCAAAACAATCATTCACCTCCTCTCTCCACCCCACCCTGGTCCATGTAGTGTTTTGGGGCAGGACAGTCTTGTTTTGTTGTTTTGAGTGAAGTTTTAGCACGATGAAGCTCTGAACTCAGCTGAGGTCTCACTATAGGAATAAACACTAAGTGACTGGAGTGAAAGAATAAGCAACAGTGACAACAAGGACTAAACAATCTCCATTTATTCAAACAAAATGGAGATGGAGAATGCAGGGATGGTGATATTTTTTGCCTTTCACATTCTTATGGAAATTCGTATATTTTGTCTTTCTCATCTCGGATTTACATGGGAAGATTTAGGAAGATCTCTTAGGCCGATAAAATCACCTAGCAAGTAGAAGTAAATCAAAGTGTGATTGCTTAAAGCAACAACAGAAGCATCCTAGCCCATAAAGGTGCTGAAATGGATAGCATGTAAATAGGAACTAAGGAGAACATCTAAAGATGTACAGTGATGATGAACCTGCACAGGAAGTAAGGCAGGCATGTCCTTGCATGCAGTCAGGGCTCAGATGGATGTATAGCTTCTTTGTAACACCAGCCTGGTTGAGAGGCTCTGGGTCTAACCAGAGGCTGTGCATGATGATAAAGATGTAGAATTTCATGAATTCTGCACAGTAAATCTTTTCTCCTAGGAACTGTTTGGCTGCAAGTAGCTTTGCATTGAAGTTTCTCAGATCAATGGTTCCAGCTCCAGGAGCAGCCTCCTTACATGGATCAAGATCATTGATTTCACTGGAACTTGGGCAAAGCTTCAGCATCTACAACTGGGATACTTTCTTGCCCAGAAGACATGGGGAAACATAAGGAATGGTCCTTTGGCAACGCTAAGGGAGTGCTAGAGGAAGAAAATGATAAGGCAGGAGAAACATCAAGAGGCAAGAAGAAAGCCTACAAGACAATAGTGTTCCTCCTTACACACTATACACCATTCACAGCTATAAGTCATTTCTCCAGCTGCCTAACAGTCAAATCTCAGTCTTTCATCTGCTTTGGGTGCAGCTGCCTGGGAGCTCAGTTGGAGTGAGCAGACTGGAGGTGATGAGAAAGGCAATCCTACCTTCTTACCCGGGGAGCGGATCAAAATGAAACGGTTTCTCCTTTTGAGTAGCGCTCGCAGTTCCTGGCACTTGTCATAACTCTCCAGTTCCACTGTTTCTATGCACTTCTGCTCATCCTGCAGAGAGGGAATGAAACATTATGAATAGGAGCCATTGAAATCAATCATATACCATGAAACTCTGCATGTCTTCCCTTTGCATCTGTCTAAAAGCTCTTCTGCCTTAAAAATAACCTGCATGCAGACAACAAGCTCCCATAAATCAGGCTGGCATCTCACTAAGGAAACACCCTAGTCTTTAAGCTACAGGACAATTTGCAGCTAGAGGTCCACAGTGGCCAAGCAAATAACATGTTGTGGACAGTAACACCACCTCCTGCCATCTCTGTTGGCCTCATCCAGGGATCTGAGGCCAAAAGGGAAACTACCTCCTCCCCACAATAAACACAGGAGATGTTATTCTGCTTTTTCACAGGGAAGATGCCACAAGCATCACCATGGTCCAGGCAGCCCCCTAGGATGCCAAAGGCATAGCAGAGATGAGAGCCCTGCCACCACCAAGCTGAAGCAGGCCGGTCCTCACATCAAAAAGGTCAGCAGAAGCTGTGTGCAACCAGGACACACTCCTCATGCAGCCACACTCTGAGCTGTCAAAGTGCTTAGGACTGGAAATGCAGTCCCACATAGCCAGCAAAACTGCGAGGGCCAGTGTCTCAGTGGGGTACATTTATCTCTGGTGTATCTCCACTGATGACTGCCGGCCACATCTTGGCTCGTTTCTCCCAGTAACATAACTAAAATTCCACACATGGTGCATGGCTCAGTTCAGCTGCAGAGAACCATCCGTAATAGGAATCACAGTGTAACACTGTGCAGACAATGTTCTTCATGTCTCAGTAGCCCAGAGGAGACCAAAGCTCCCTTTTGCTAACCATTAGACAAATAAGCAGTGAAAATCACAGAGCAGTTCTTGCTCCAGTCAGCACACCTCATGAACCTCTCCATTACCACCCTGAATCAAAACCATTGGCCATGACCATCCCCAACCCATGCTCTGCTCCCAAGCCAGCTCCTTGTACCAGTCTGAGTTTGTATTTAGCAATTCCTGTAGCAGGGAAGGGGGTGTGGGATGAGGAAATGTATCACAGCCAGGAAGCTGCTTCGTGGCTGGAGGCAGGGAATGGAGAGTTCAGAGGGAAGTGGGCTGCAGGGAATTTCCTCCCTTTACCGCCTGACATTTAAATCACTGTGCAGAGCTCAGGCTGTGTTTAGTTTGTTTTAACCCCCCTATCTGGGGATGGGGGCCCGGCGGAGCCGATGCCGGAATGCAGAGCGGGTTCAGAGCCACTGAGGGATGTCTGGATCTAATTTAGGTTTATTATTTTAATGACATTACTGTTTATTTCATTTAACACTGAGTAGGTGAACGTGACCAGAGAACTGGGAGAACGCATAGAGGAGGAGCAGCTTAATCCTGCCCAAACCTAAAACCCAGCCGATAAAATCCTGCTGACGATACCGAGCCCTTTGAAGACACAAGGCTCCTGCTGCAATCCTGGTGTCGCAGTGTCACTGCAAAAGGACGGGGATGGAAATAATAACCCCTCAGCGTCCAACAAATGACAAAGAAGGGTGAGGTCAGGAATACATGCCTCGGGGATGGGTGATCTCATCCTGGCCTTTGGTGCACGACCGCCCACATTACAGCACTGCTGCACGGCCGGTGCAGTAACCAGCCCCGATGTGAAAGTTTGCTGAGCTCCTTCATCTCAGAGACCTGAACTTCTCAATTTATCCTCTTTAGGGAGGCCAGGGAAGAAAGCAGCAAGGGAAATAAGAAAACTCCATGTCTGAAGCACAGGAAGAGCATCTGAGTTGAGGGAGCGTCAGAATGGGGCTTTTGTCTCTGTTTTACCCTTGGCAAGCAGCCATCCCCTCTATGTGACCCTACCTGGGTTACAAAGAGATCCTTTATGTTTGTCCTGCACCACTGAGATAAAGACTGAAAGACCCAAACCTGCTGCAGATCTCCAGGTGCCCTTCAACCTCCTGGGACCAGGAGGATACTCAGCATCACACAGACACAATGCTGCTTCCAGATTCCTGTTCCAACACATCCATGTTAGACACGTGTTCTGGACAAGCTCCTGCTCCATTTGGTCTCTAGTGTCCCAGAGAAGTTAAAGCAATCCTTTTATATCATCCTGAGCCACAAATATTGTGTTCTTACTCAGTGGTCAGATCCCCTGCAGCACACAGCTCACAGGTTGTCCCTGCTCCCGATCAAGGTAGGGAATTCCCTTCAGACCACCTTTCTCTTTTCCTCTGCAGGCTTCAGGGCTTGTTTTTTTAACTGCTTCTGTGCTTGCTGTCAGGGACAATCAATAAAACACTTTTACAGAAACCCCTACTTTCATGATTTAATGCAGAAACCCAATTCCATTAGCTATTCATGGAGGAGATGCTGCAACTTAACATGCATCTGTCTGTAGGCTTGGCCCTTAAGAAGGAAAATACCAAGCACCTAAAAACATTAGGGCATTAACCAAAGAACCACACTAGGCAAACAATTGCCTTAATGAGAAGTTGATAAAAGGGGGGTAAAGATTCACTGAAACTTGTATTTATATAAAGTATCATTTCCAGCCAAGGCCTCTTCAGTGACCCACATTCATAGGCTGTGACCCTCCATTCAGTGCACAATGTCTAGACTGCCTGAAATAATAATTTACTTCTCTATCCAAGGAACTCAAAGTGTTTAAACAGATCACTTTTGGGTATGTATTACTTCTACCAGGGGCAAAATACAGATGTTAACTGCATGACTGTTAAATGCAGAGTGTATCCTCTGCTCTCTAGAAGACTCTTTGTCTAGTAGGCTTTTAACCTGTCAAAGAATGCACTTTAAAAAGTCCCCAAAACAACAAAAAAACCCAACTCTAAAGCCTAAATATAAACCACTGTTTAGGGGAGGGACACCCCAAAACCCAAGAACGATGCTCTCTGATCTATGGAGTGATGATACCGATCTGTGTAGTCTCTCTGCATAGGACTGCCTGTTCTTCCCCTGCTTGCTGGAGTTTTGCAAGGCTTGATTTTGATTCTGGCAGGAATATGCAGAAACAAGACAGAAACAAACCCTTTAGAAAATAACCTACTTGCTTCTGCGTGGGCCTGCTGCACACATCCTGCCTTCCCTGAGACTTCTGAGCACCTCCTGAGGATCTGAGCACACCAGAGCTGTAAGTGTTGGCACTGAT
The DNA here is from genome assembly GCA_032466535.1 of Forpus xanthops. NCBI lineage: Eukaryota > Metazoa > Chordata > Aves > Psittaciformes > Psittacidae > Forpus > Forpus xanthops. The sequence goes on from JASSUY010030185.1 coordinate 19,174, forward strand.
GGCTCTTTTCCTGCCACTGGGGTATGTAATATCACACAAACATCTTGCTTAACTGAGCCTTCTCTCATGTGAGGGTGCAGAAGTAGGGTGCTGTAGATGGAGGCACAACAGATAACAACAAATGTGTCTGCCTTCATTTCACAGCTGCTGAAAGAAACCTGAAGCCAGGTGGGGTGACTTTCACCCCCCATCTGCTCCAGGTAGTACAATAGCCATTTGCTATTCCCCTTCATAAACCAAACCCAAAGCCTGACTAACAAATGCAGTATGGGAAACACTCTCCAGGACAGGTCAGGAGCACATTCCAGGAGACTGCTGTTGATGAGGATAAATACAGCACTTGTGTTCCACTCAGACTGTACTTTCTGGTGACATGGTACATTACTGCCTGCGTCTTGTGCTGGACATCCCCTCTGCTCTTGTTTTGCACACACAAACCTCAGCTACAAGTGCAGCCAGCCTCATGCAATTGCATAAAGAAACATGCCTGCATAAGGAACGACTGTTGAAGGCAATATTAGCACCTCTTCATGAAGGGCCTCAACATGTGAAGGGCTCCAACATGAGGGACCTATATAAACACAACGTGTCCAAGTCACTATCTCAGTTCCTGGAAATCTGATGGGCTCAGACCAGCTGAAATACTCAGCCTCTGAACCCGCCCTCCCACATGGAAGCTGACCTCCTTCCCGTTGAATCCATTTAGATCTAACTTAGGATACACATGGGAAGATGCTCGTATTCCTGTTGCCTGCAGCTTTATTTCCTTCTTTTTCTAGGGCTCCAATTCAGCAAGCACCGAGCAATCCCATTTTACAACACTGCAGCCCAAGGATGGTCTGGGATGCTGTGTCTGTCTCCAGGATCACACAAAGCCAGCTCTCAGGTTCCACAAAGGTACGTGGAAAAGGTCCAGCAGGAAAAATGGCAGCTTGAGCTCCAGAAATAAAACCCACACTGCGCCACAGATGCTCCTTTGACACTGACCCTTCTCATCTCAAAAACTTAGTTCCCCAATTGTAAGATGGAGACAGCAACACTGCCCTAACTCACGTTAAAGGAAGATAAATATAGTCATAAACATGAACTGCCTCAATTCTGTAGCGATGGGACCCCTCCTGAGAGCAGAAAATTGCTATTTCCTTTAGCTCCCCTGTCGTAAGTCTACACAATCACATGCTACCCTATTGTGCTACCAGATAATTTTGTAGCAATTTCCTCTCTTAGCCATTTGACTTCACTGTAAGCCAGTTTAATAGCCTATAGATATTAACATGATCCCTTATTTACAATAATGGAACCTTGTAGCTACTGTAGCTTACAGATGCAATTTATTACAGGATGTTACCACAATCCGCAGGCTACCAGAAAACGTTATGTCTGGTTGTTACAAATGCCATTTTCCTTGTTTAGATAATAAAATAACCCTTTAAATGATTGAGATTTTTCCTTCTTCTGAACATCTGTGAAAATTAATCTTACTTTAAAAGGCTCCTTTTCCCTTGCGGTAATGAAAGCCTCCATATATCTTGTTTTTAAAGGCATGCCCCTTAAAAAACCCTACGTCATGATTATAGAATTTGACTCTCTGAGTTCCTGAAGCTTCGGCTGGAGACAACAGGTATCTGGGGCATGGGGAAGCAATCTGCAGAGCATCAGTGGTTTGCAGGACCAGGCTGCAGCTCTCTGTGTAAGAGGAACCCTTTCCCTGCTTCCAAGCTGCTCATCACCTGACAGTGACTTCTCATTTCATTGTTCTTGAGCTCTTCATGCCATTTCACAACTGAGAACAAACGCCTCCAGAAAGCTTTGGGATTTAGGAAGAGCAGGAGGGTTCAGTGTAAGGGAGGAGGTAACACCCTTTAACCCAAACTGTTTTTAACACATCTTTATTAGGCAATAGTACGGTTTTTAGAAAAGAGAACCAAACTCACAGTCAGTCCTGTTCCTGAAACCACCGCAGCAATGCAGCTGCTGAAGCATTTCCCCATTCTTCTTCCCTTGACAAACTGCACACAAAGCTTCACATTACTCTGGTTTTATATCATCCTGATAGCCATAAATGACCCAGATCCCCTTGTGTCAGACACCACACAGACACATGGTCCTTGTGCCAACCATGCGATGAGAAATCCTCCTCCATCCTGATGCACACACAAACTTCCAGCCACCATATACCAGCAGGGCTTAGTCTGAGCCACCCCTAATCTCAGGTGGTTGTAGCTTGTGCTCGGCAGTGTACTTTCTAACTTTGGGGCAGACTCTGCTCTAATGCAGGAGGCAAGGGAAGAGCTCCCTTTGCAGCCCAGCAGGACCAGCCCTGCATTTTTCATTCTTCTAGCATGAAGATGCAGGACGTATTTGGCTTGGCTCTTATTTCTCATTTGATTGGAAACAGCTCTAAATGAGGCCATGAACTTAAGGCATGCGATTTATCTAGGGAAGTCCAGGACAAGGCTCCCAGGGGTCCTTTGCTCAGTACTGGCTCAAGTAAAAGGAAAAGATGAGCCAAATCCAGACCGTGTCACGGCTTAAGAAGGACAGCAAGCAATGAATCTCACCCTGCATCCATAAGAGGCTCTGATGAGTCTGGCTAGCAACAATTTGAACTGCTTGAGGGGTGCCAAACAGCTGCAGGGTTGCCTGCCATTCCCTCAAGCAGCAGGTGGGAAGTCAGCCTGCTACAGACCACTTTTATCCTTTAAACTCCAAAACCACACAGCACATATCCTGCTTCCGCCCCAAGCTTTACTCCCTTTGCCTTTTCACAGGATGTCCTGCCCCCATTATTTTTCCTTGGCAATGGAACTGTCAAAATATTTACTGTCTAAAATGCTTATAGTATATAATATACCCTAAAATGCAGCTGCTGGCTCTTCTTTATAGCGTTTACTCTTCCTGGAGATAACTGAAGAAGCCCTTTTGAAAGGAATGAGCTGGAGAGAAGAGCGAAAAACACAGGAACATGTGTCACCAGGAGCCTGGTCCTGCCCTACTTAAGACCTTCACCTGTGAGCGTACCTCGTCCTCGTAGACCACGAGCTGTGTTTTCCGAAGCTGGATGTAACGATCCTTCCATAATCCCAGGAGCCCCCCACTGCTTTTCTTAATCCAGCCATATTTCTCTGCGGTAGGAGCAGACTTTGGTTTCTCTGAGACTTCCTCCTTCGTATCCTGCAAGGACAGAGAGGAGAAGGAATTATAGCAAAAGCACTTTCCATCCATTTAATCAAGGTCCTCAGAAAGCCTGCCCAGAGCAGACCTCAGCGCCCACCAAATGTGGTCCCACCCCACCACATCACAAGGGGCATCTTTCAAAGGAAAACCTCAACCAGATCCCATAGGATCAGGGAGTGAGGATGGACTCTGGCTACCCTGGAGGACACTGTTGAGGTGACAGCAAGACCACCTTGCTCCTCTGCTTCCCCAGTTGCTCTGCTCCCCTCTCTATGCAGGTACACCCTGCTCAACTGTGTACCAAGTGCATCTTGAAAACTAGCACCTTCCTTTCCACTTTGCTCCTCCAACTCTCTGATGCATCCCAGTGGGATGGATCCTGCTGACATCAGTAGCAACACTCATATTTTAGCCCACGGCCACTTCTGTAAATGTCTCCTCTAGGTCTGTATGTTTGGACCATGCCTCCAAACCAAATCCCACGGGCAGATCCATGGCATAGAATGGTTTGGGTTGGAAGGGACCTTAAATATTATGAGAGCCAGGACTTCATCAGAGCCACACTAAAATATTCCCAGAACGTTCCTGTATGGTTTGCAGGCAGAGGGAAGGACCAGCAGAGAAGGGAGCACCAAGAGAGGAGTGGTTTTAACTGTCCTGCCTTTAGCTCCTGGCTCATTGTCCCAGCTTGCTCTCGCCTGTCTGCAGCAGCATGGGGAGCCCCAGCATTCTGCACTGGGTGGCTGCTGCCTTTCCAGACCTGGTAAAAGCCAGAAGATGGATAACTTCCTTGCTTTGAAAAAACATCAGAAATATCCAGTATCAATATTCACGTCAAACAGAGACAGGAAACCTAAGCTGGGAGTGGGGGCTGATTAGCTGACTGCCTTCACCATCACACTCAGCTAAAGCTGAGTTTCCTCCTTGCTGGTGCACTGGAAGAGCCTTTGCAAAGGCAGGATCCCTGTTTCCCCTCCCTTGGAGCATCCTGCTTCTCTCAACACACCCCAGACCCTCAATAAGCCTCTTTGCCTGGAGTGAGGTGAGGGGAATGCCTCACTGAGCCAAATCCCCTTACACAAACACTTGGCCAACCTTGTGACTTGTAAGGAGAGGCCAACCCTAAATCCTGCAGCCTCCTCCCAGGAAACCCACTGACCCTTCAGACTTGGTTTCCTCCACATCCCTGTCTACAACAGCAGCAATCCTGCTGCAGAAAGCCAGCACACCACCCATCCCCAAACAGCCCTCACTGCCTGCTGAATGGAACCTTTTCTCATAGGAAAAAAGAAAACCCCAGCAAAACAAACGGGACTGGCTGGAGCTCAGACATCATGTTTCATAACACGAGGAAATCCCACATGCATGGGAAGGAGTCAGAACTGGATGCTTCCATGGCCAGGACAGAGCAAGTCTGTTGGATGAGCTCCAAAAACTGGGAGGAGAGCCTTGCTAACAAATCTCTTTTCATGCACTAGATTCCCAATGAACACATGCTTGGACAGCAACTTTGCTTGCTCCAAAGAGGGAGCTCACACCCGTAAAAGGAGGAAAAGCACATGAAATACCCCATGTATCCACATTTATTCTGACCCCTGCTAAGGTCGGGAAGAGGCTTGGCTTTGCAGGTAGGCTCAGGAGCAGATTGGGAGCAAGATGCTTAAATAAATCATGTATCACCTAAAAGAAAACCAGGCGGAAACCTGTAGCATCCTTGGTGCCATTTGTCGCAGTTATTTGTGTTTGAAACAGCCCCAATAGAGGATGGCAGAGCACCAACAAGTTTTCCGGGAAACGAGGGGGCCTGTGTGGGGGTTTCTTTCAACTTGACTTTTTAGGTTGCCAGGAAGTTGTATTCAGTTGTGATCTGCGACTTCAGCAAACAGCAACTGCTGCACAAATATAGACCTGCTGGTTTCCTGATTGAGCACCCTTTTGATGTCATTTTTAGCTGGTTGAGCACAGACTTTAACCTCCCTCGGAGCAGTTCTGCATGGACGTAGCTGTACTAAGAGTTTATTCAAGTGATTCTGGACCAAGAGCTGCCAAAATGTTCTTACTCCTTAAAGGCTTTTTTTGCTTGGCAGATGAATTCTTGCTGTTCTTTTTCCCCACCTGGCAGAAAGCCTTTCTGAAATCACATGGCAAATACATCTATCCCTGCCCTCTCCAGGTGCTCTGCAGAGTGAAAACTACTCTGTCTCCTCTGGGTTTGAAATAAAAGTACTCCCTGTGAAGACACAGCACTTAACATCTACCTCTGCAAAACCAGCGTGTCCCAGTAACAGTTTTTATTGGAGCTGCACTTCCACACAAGGCAGAGCTGCAAAGCTAGAGCCGAGCTTGTCTGGCAGCCTCTGAGGCTGCCTGCTCCCTGTGGGCTCTCCAGCCTTCTGAGGACATCACCTCTCCTCCGTGACATTGCAGGGTGGCTTTGCGGCTCACCCTGTCCCCAGGCCACCCAAGAGCCCTGGTTGGAGCATCCACAGAGAGGATCTGTGACTCTGAGCCTCCGCCTGCCCCAGCTGAGCAGCCTGGGAGAGGGAAAGTGAGATGAGATGGAGAGTGCTGGGCTCAGCAGATGACAGCAGCCACAGAGGGCCCTGCTCCCAGCACTGCACAGGAGTCACCTGAGCTGGAGCTGCCTGGTGCCTGCTCCAGTCCCCACTACAAGATAGATGTGATAGAGCCATCTGTACAAAAACCTAGATGATGCAACCTGACTGTTCTCACTAAAGCAAGAAGAGTCTTGGAGATGGTGCCTGACACCTTTGCAGACTATTTTTATGCCACCACTGCTTGGAATTGGCACAGAAAGGTTGGCCAAGGGAAGGGCACCAAGAGCAGGGCTTTGTGCCCACCATTCTGCAGCTAAAACCAGAGCATGGCACAAAGAGATGAGCTGCTGTGGTTATACTTCCTCAAGGATAGCTGAGTTATTCAGCTACTCAGCTATTCCTTCCACAAGAAACACCAAGATACCCTTCCCAGGATGCTCTTGGGCTGGATTCATTCCTGATGCTGGTGTAAATCCATGAGAAGAAACCCCCTTACATCAGCTAAGTGAGCCAGTGTAAATGAAGGAAGAACTGCGTTATCCCAACACTGGCTCATGCCAAGGGAAGCACTCCCCAAACCAATCCGCAGGAGGCACTTTTGCAGTTTATACCACGATGGCATTTGAAGTGAGACATGAGTTTCAGACGGATGATGCAGAGATGACAAATCAGGGGGACAAGATGGCTTTTTATGCACCAGTTAGGCAGTTATTTCTCCACTCCCCCTGTACTTTAAGGGCCCACAAGCCCACATACTTTCCACATTTTCCAACACAAAATCAACCCAACAGTTGGATCATGATAATCCTTTTACAAGTTACATGTAGTACACCAAAGCATCTCACCCAGTTACAGTCACTGCATTTAAAGTGAGCAACTCCTGTATCACACACTCCTCTCTAGCAAGGCACTGATAGACACCTCCCGGGACACAACCTCCCTCTCCTGACCTCCCCTGTTTGCCTCCCTGTCCATGTCCCCTCCAGTCCCGGCTGTTGGCCCTTCCACTTCTCCCTGACCTATGAGAGCAAACACATCTTACTGGAAATAAACTGCTCAGATCCATGTGAAGCTTGAGGAACTGCATCAGACACTCGTCCCGCATGCAAGCACTGCAGGACTCATCACTAATGAAGAGCGGACGGTGAGACGGTTGGTGGATGCTGGGGTGGGTGAGAAGCCCCTTTGGCCACTGGCCACCAGCTGGAAGCAGTTTCTCTGCTGTGGATTAATTTCATGGATGCCATGGAAAACAACTCTGTGTTGCTGCCAACTTGGGCTGTTTTGCCATGTCCCTGTTGTTTTAGGAAAGCTCTCATTCTTGCCACAAAATGCTGGGAGCTGAAATAACAGGAAGGAGGGGAAACAAGCCACAGCTACCGGCATCACATACACTAGAGGCTGAAGTCCTGCAGCAGACCACCCTACCGGGAGCTTGCTTTGTGCATAAACAGCAAAACCTCATTTAAGGAAAGGAAGCAGGAATAATTGTGTGGCCAGACAAGAGGAGAAAACGACCTGCTCAACTCACTAACAAATTTGTGGTGTCCTAATCCACACAGGATTAATGGGGTGCTAGCCCATGGACGTGAAAATCTACATGTGTAGCACTGCTGCCCTTCTCCGCTTTAAACCCGTCCCAGGCAGACACGGAGGAGGAGGACAGACTTGGGGAAGGCTCCTAGGTATGTGGCCATGGCCAAGCTTGCGGTCTGACCGAGGCTCTGCTCCAGTACGGAAGTACAACACCCCAGCAAGAGTCAGCAGAAGGTGGCCTGAGCAAGCGTGGCATTTGAACAAGCCCGACTCTGCCAGCACTCGTCCTCCGGCAGCGCCAGCGCTCGCCCGGCAGCCTCACCCGGCCGGCTGGAAAGTTTAAATCCCAAGAGCTCCCGGGATGCTCAGCCCCGGCGCAGCCGGGCCAGGGCTGAAGGAGAGGGGGAGCTGCTGGGGAGAAGGGACCCCCATCATCTGCGTCTCCTTTTCTGCCCCCGCCGCCTCCCCCCGTCGGAACAGGACCGGGGATGTGGCCGGAGCGGTCCTCACGCCCCGTCCCGGACGGCAGCGGCACCGAGGGGCTCCCGTCCCCGCCCGGGGGTCCTCAACAGCGCCGTCCACCCCCAGGAGCTCCGCTGCACACCCCACCCCATCCCGTCCCGCCCGGTCCGGTCCCGGGCACACTCACTTGCTCCATGGCGGGCCGGGGCCGGCCGCTCCTCGCCGCCCGTTCAGGGGCTGCGCCGCCGCTCCGCTGCCCCGCTGGGCTCCGAGCCCATACCGAGCCGAGCCTGGACGGGACGGGACGGGACGAGCCGGGTCAAGCCGAGCCGAGCTGCACCGAGCCGGGCCCCGCGGCTCTCGTCTGCGCACCAACTTCTCGGGGAGCAGCAGCAGCAGCAGCAGCAGCAGCAGCAGCAGCAGCAGCAGCAGCAGCAGCGCCGGGTTTCCGGCGGCTCCGGCGCTGCGAGCGAGGAGGCGGGGATGCCCCCGCCGCTGGCCCCGGCCC
>JASSUY010030186.1:0-36074 GCA_032466535.1 Forpus xanthops
CTTCCCATTTCCCCGGGACTGGGGAAGAAAGAGGGGGGAGTGTGCAGAACTGTTTGAGGGGCCTCAAACTACGACAGAACTGCATTTGTAAACAGATCCTCAGCCTTGGTCCTTGCCTGAGGTAAACCACAGTCTGGGCCCAATCCTGTAGCTGCTGACCATCGCCTATTGCACCCTGATGGACTTGTACCCATCCCATTACTGTGGCCTTGTTGATGGCTGCAGGACTCTACGCTGGCCGTAGTCACCATCCCATTCCATCCCTGCTCCCTTGCTGTGTGCTGCTCAATGGACCTTTCGGGAGGTCATGTCCCTGTCAGCCTCACAGCCAGCTTTGGCTCCTGGCTCGCTCCTCTGGGGCAGCCTGTCCTCACCAGCTCCTAAGACATCCTTATGGGAAAGTGGAAGCAAAAGAGTGCACTTCTGCTCACTTCTCAGCTACTCTGATTTGTGTACATACTTGGTTTTACGGGCTCCAGTAATTGCCTAAACAAATGTCAGGGAACAAAACTGAGGAAAAAACCTCAGAATACAGTCACTATGTATGTGTGTGTGAAGATGCAGGCACTTGATCAAAAGAGCACAACTGAAAAGGAAGTACTTTGAACATTTCCCATTAGGAGTTATGCTTTCAGTAGAGAGGCACAGGTACCAGGCTATCATGTTGAACTATGGCTATAGTGTCATATGAAACAGATGTAGAGAGGAAAAGCTATAAGACTCCAGGCTCTGCTCTAAATCGTTCATGGGACTTTCTACAGGAGATAATCAATTCCCTTTCATAACATATCATTCTTCACAAAAATAGTCATATAGAAACTGTTGAAAACTGCTGTACTTTTCCAGTGGCTTCCTGGGTTTATCCTCAGCTGTCAAGTAATTGCCCTGTGAGAACAGTGGAGGGAAGATCAAAACCAGACTTCTTCACATAAACTGTTCCATAGAAAAAGCACCCACCAAAAAAAAAAAAAAAAACAAAACCACATCTGTAATAGCCTTTCTCTGTAGAATGAGCCTTTAACTATAACTGATTTACTAAAATACTTGAAAAGCTCTGTATATTGTCAACTTGAGAATTCATAAGCTCTGAATGCAGTGAGTATTGATTCATTAACAGATTCACCAGCTTTGCACAAATATGCAGACACCTCTTCACAGTGTCCAAAGTCACTGATGTCTGTCCAGGACAGTCAAAGCTTTCCACAGAAAAGTCCATTTTCTCCCTACATTTTTCAGCTGGCCACAATGCACGCTCTCTCTTTCACTGGGCTAGAGCCTGTGCTACAGTGCCAATGCCCCTTCCTCCACTCTATTATCCCTCCAGCACCCACATCTCACCCACCTTCCCTCACACTCACCATGCCAGTTTCACTTCCCCTCTCAGCAGCTTGTTGAACACATGTGCATGGAAATGAACAAGAACAGTCCCTCTCCCTGCAGCAAATCCATGAAGCAGATTTAAAATAAACTGAGCAGCTGTCTGACTTTTGATTTTCATTGTTATGCATTCTCCATCCTACTCAATTCTGCTGCTGCAGGTACCTTGCCCACAGTTCACATTAGCAGGCCTTTAGAAAGTGATGCTGAGTAAAATGATTCTTTTGAAGCCTAAGTGAATTTAGAAGGCAAGGTCTGACTTGGGGTCTTATATTGTGTAAGCAGTTCAGAAAACTTCAGCTTTTCTTGAAATGGATACATATATGTAAAATACTTGGCATCATAAAATATGAGTGGGAATACACAACAGAGCAAAAGCTAAATACAGAGTCAGCTAAATTAACTAGATCAATAGTTGAAACACTGAAACCCTGTTCTCATAAAACAGCTATTGCCTTAAACAGGGAAGTTTTTCGCACCTTTATATAATCATAGGAAAGCATGAATTCCATACAGACATTTTCAATAAAATATAGTCTGCCATAGTACTCAGTTCAACACAGTTTTACATAATTATACAGTTAATGTGGCAAAATAAAAGCACAGCACTTATAATCCATGGGACTTTGGGGAATTTATAAATCAAATATTTGTCCGGACAGTTTTACTCTTCCAGAATTCGTCTCACTAACGAAGTAAAGGTAGACCAAAACATGGATTTAGCCTTTTATAACACACGGTATAAGAAAGAGCAATCAGTTTCACAAAACAAATAGGGCTGGATGGGGCCTTATTTGTTGGTATCTTTTTCGTGTGGCAGAATCACACAGAAAATGAGCTCCTTCCTATGTAAGCCATTGAAACATTCTTCTTATCCAGGTTAGACAAACTCTTGAAGCTACAAAGACTGAACAAATACTACCATAAATGTAACACTCCTGTCAGTCAAACAAACTGAGAAAAGAGTTACTTCTGCTCTTACTGACTTTGTACATTCTTAATAAATAAACAGTTTTCTTACCTTATTTTTTAAAACATGTTGAATTCCTTCAGTCTTTTCTCACTCATTTCTGCAGTAGGATGCCAATAAAACGTGTTATTCTGTAACACCTACTTCCTCTTTTTGTTTAATCACTGACAAAGCTATTTTAGAATATTTGCTAAAAAGATACAATATTTTTCCCCAGTTCAAAAATCTATTTTTGGAAGATGAACCCATTACTCATGAAGCACTGTATGGCTCTTTTCCTCACCTTGCATCACCATCAGAGGTATTTTTCCAGAAGACATACAGTTTTGCAATGCTAACATTACAATGTACATCCTCCTCTCTTGAAGGCAGAGAAAGCTGCAAAGAATTTCTTAAAATTCTAAGTGCAATCCAAGTAGAAGATGAACACAAGTATGAGGGAAGCAATATACTTGTCTGCATGTTAACAGCCTGATCTGGCTCTGTTATTCACCCATAACATTAATTTGTCATAGTGGAAAAAATAGGCAACCTGTTTCAATAGTGCTACTTATTTGAGATTAGCCACACAAGGATGTCCTACTGTACTAAGATTCATGATCTGTAGCTGGTCAGAGAGATGTTCAGTGCAAGGGGATTCCAATATGACACAAAGCAGTGGTCTACAAACTTGATTATGAACCCCTTACAGTAAAAAGTTTTTGAGCACACCCACCCAGTATATGCGTGTTTATTTATAAATAAGTTATGTATGTGTACTGCCATACTAATATGTTGCATATATTATAAAACCTATGAAAACTGTAATTAAAAAGCATGACACAAAGATGAAATAAACACTATTGTAAAAAATTATATTTTTAATTTATTTATTAATGGTAAAATAATTTCTTCTTGCACCCCAGTGGATTTTCTTGCACACACTGCTTTGGAGACAACTGACATAAATATCACATTAGGTACTGCCAACAGCATCTAGCAAATCTCTGTTGTCCTTGTAAAAATCTATTCCTATGCTTCTTCTTTTGCATTTGTTTTCCTCTTTTATTAAACCAGAGAACTTGTCTGCAGTAGTGCCCCATGCTAATCACATCAGTTAAGAATTACTTCTGACTGGTGCAATTGTGTGAGATTGGGAACAGGATGTCATCTTCAAGACCTAGCTAGGATGCTGAAAGAAATTATTACTCCAGCAATTCATTTGCTCCTTAGCAGATAAATCATTTAACAGGAGCTTCTCTAAGAGAACTTTATATATTAAGCAGTAGAGGATAGCAGCAAAATTGATTGGGGTAGCAATATATACATAGCAGTTTTCACAGCATTAGTAAATATGAAAAGAATTACAAATGTCCAGCTTGGCTTCACTCATGCTAATAGGAAATATAACAACCTGAAAGTATCTGAGGTAAGAAGATTCAGAAGTGAGAAGAAAGTTGGGGCTTTTCAAGCAGTAGAAGTCAGAAAGTGTGATGATTAAAAACAGTAGATATTCAGAGTTCTTTATACAAGAATAGAAAGCTCCATGCTTGTTTTAGTTATATTACTCCCGACAGCAGTTAGGAATACTTGGTAAAAAATAGCAGTGGTAATAATAATAATAATTTGCCCTACTTAACACAATTCTAATTAAGTAAAAGGCTCTTTGCTTGGAGATATGCACCCCCTCTCTTTCACTGGGCTAGAGTCTGTGCTACAGTGCCAATGCCCCTTCCTCAAGATGCTCTTTGAAGTTTAGTCTCTCAGTTTAAGTTACATTCGATTTTTCCTCTATTAGGCTCTTCTCCTGTTAGTGATCTTCAAGGTGAAACTTCAGGTTTGAATATTAATATTTGTTTTCTTGCTTGGTCATTAACTATATAAGCAAAATTTTATACTATTGCTATCTATGATTTTTTTCTGTATTGTCTGTATTTCATTGTTCTTCATTTCTTATCCGAACTCAGATACAACCTAGTTACTGTGGGGCACACTGCTTGAACTCATGTGTCTTTCAGAATATGAATGAAAGTCAACAAAGGTATTAGCACACGCTTTGTAGAGAAGCCTTCCTAAAAGACAGTGCTCCAGACAAGCATTTTTCTTTGCTTTGGTGCAACATCAAAATTTGCAGACAGTTTTCTGCACAGAGAAGTGGTGAGAGGGAGATGGAAAAAGAACTGGGTAAATTTTGCCTTTCTGCTGTTTCTCACTTTAAACTAGTGCGCAATTTAATTAAAGTGATTCTGAGTCAGGCAGCAGTGCAGAACTTAAAGTGACATACACAAACATTGGCCTCAGTTGCTCCATATATACTTTATTGCACTTTTTTTGTCAAGAGTTATAAATGACTTCTCGCAGTGTAGGCTGCAGCAGACTAAAATATGGCATTTGCCCCAGCTCCTGCATAGTTCACTAATGGGGGCTGTGCATGAGGGTAGCAGAGGTGTAAACAGATGTAGATTTTTCCTGACTCTGCTTGTGGTATTTAATCTCCACTAAAGGAGCCAAACAGGTAGGTGCAGCTGATAATATCTTAGACTGAGGCAGTGACTTCTGCCTAATTCTGGCTGGGGTATTAGTTATAATCTGCCTACAGCCAGCCGGCAGCTGGGGGAAGGAGAAGGCATGGGGCAAACCTCCCCATTACCATAGATGAAATCATTTGGGTCAACTAGGCTGGAGCTGGGTGACTGGCATTTGCCTTTTTACATGGGAAAGCTTTTATAGGAACTGCTTCACTATCAGAGCAGCAGGCATGGTTGTCTTTCACCAGCACCACTGAATTCAGCAGTGGATGCCTAGACCTCTTCTAAAATAAAATACCTGAAAAAGAGATTAAGCCAATGTGAAAGCAATTGAAAAACACTGTGAATGCAAATTAAAATTTCCCCAATTACTTCTTACAAGTAGCAACACGTGGACTTAGACCTCAGTATCCCACAGGCTGTAGAATATCATTCCCCTAAGGGGAATATCATCCCCTTGAGAATATCATCATGCCTTGAAGTCAGTTATTGCTGTCTGAGCAGCAGACCTTTCAGAAAAGCATTCACAACAAATTTTGTGTACAGGGCAATTTAGGTGCTAAACCCAATTTCCGTTATCTTTTAAACTCATCAGTTTGAACAGTAGTAAACACTACCACATTTCTGGGCTGAAAGAGCTTTCTAGAAACCAAACACATTGGGTTCCTAACAGGCTTATACATTTGTGTTGAGAATTTCTGGTTTAACTATGTTGTAAAAATGTGCCCTGATGGTTTTGGTCATGGGCTTGTTTCCTTTCCAGCTGGGATGGGAAAGGAACTTAGGCTTCCCACCTCACCTAAAGAAGCCTATGAATGATGAAGGTCCTGTAATCCTCCCACCATAAGAATCCTAAATAAAAAATAAATTACGTGCTTCAGCAGTTGCTTCCTGCAGAGGGCTGAGATGAAGACTCCAAATACATACCCAACTTCAGTTTTGAATAGTTTAAGCTCCTTTTAGCTTAAATCTCACTTAAGGTGTCGGATTCTCTGAACTGTATACAGATATGCCTATATGGAACAACAGCTTCACATTTCGAATTTAAGCATCACAATACTTAATTCCTTTAGCTGGAAAGGAATTATGCAGAAACTCTGACAGGGAGGGAAATTCAATTTCAGTCTCTTGGATAAGCATCTCAACAATCAAATTGTTTTCTTTTGTATACTGCAGTTGCTTTCAGCTGTCATGCACTTGGACTTTGCAGGCCTCAAGAATTTATTCTTAAAAGGATGCTGCTTTGCTCTTAAACTGAGGCACACATATCTCTAAACTCAGTGTTTTAGCAAGAACATATGAGAATCTCAGTGAAAGACAAGCAGAGCACAAAAAGGGAATGCTGAACTGAGAGTCAAGGCAACTGCAAACATTACCTTGAAACTTTATACTTTCCTGAAAGCTTGCGATCAGCAGAAATTGCTTAAAAAGAGTCATGGTCCCTAATAATCTGCTTGAGATTACAGGAACAACATCCATTTTTGTAAAGAAAATTGGGGTAGCCCAGCTCTGTATGGAAGAATGATAGAGTTGCAGACAATCACTTATGTAGAAATTAAATTCTTCAGGTCCTCTTACTATACTCTAACCCACAATATACAATGAGCCATGTACATGCAAAATATTTAAACATATAATCAGAAGGAAAGAAACATGAAAAAAGTCCAACCTTTAGCTCAGAAAGCAAAGAGTTATTCAAAGAGGTAACAGTGCTCTGGAATGCTAGCAAGCCAGAGAAATATCACTGAAATGCATTGGAGATGTCAATTTATTACACTACCTATGTTTACCAGTGAAAGGTAAAGTGGTCAACTGAAACTACAGACAAAAAGTTCTTTGGCTTTGCAGAGTGGCCCAGACAGATTTGTTTTCTACAATGTCTTTTAAACAAAACAATATAGCTGTTATCATGACTTCCCTTTTTATAGGTCAAAGGATCTTGTTATCGTGCCATTTTCCCTTTTCTAAATAATACCCTATGACTCATAATTATGTACCCTTGCACTAACCTAAATAAGTTTTTTGCTCCTTTGGTGCAAAGCTTGATTCGTGTAGTTATTTCATACCAAATTAGGAGACAACAATTAGACTGTAGCATATGTGGATAAAAATACACTGTTAAGTTAGAATTCATTACTTCTTTTATAATTAAAATTACTCGATGCAGATCCTTTTATTATCTCCCTATTTGCAGATTATTACTCTAAAAGTTATGAGGTTTATAAAAGTTATGAAGTCCAAAGTTATGAAATACAAGGCAATCTTTCTTCTCCTCCTGGCACCTCTTCCCATCATGCCTATAATATTACTGCAAACAGAATAGGAAAATGTAGATTAACTAGAAAACTAATGGGAAAAGTTTTATTCCATTCAGACATTGCAGAACACCCAGTACTGAAAAATAGCTCATGTGCAGCAATGTTGTGGGGTTTGCCTCACAATACTGGAAATTCCTAGGAATTATATAAATATCTAGACACTGGCAGAATAAGTAATTTCTACACAGAGATGGTGTATCAGATTTTCATGTGCTGCAGGTCAAGACAAAACTACACTATACCTGAAGTTGATGTGACTAGAGTTGTTAGCCTTATTTCTCCTTACTTTTACATTTTCTGTCACTTGCTGATAACACACCATTTCTTACTCAGCTTAGTTTTTACAGTACTCATATCTTTCTTCATAGTTCTGCCCCATGATAAAGATGGTTAAAAGTTAATGATTGAAAGGCTTCAATACAATACTGACAGCTCCAAGAACTGTTGCTTAGACATACAATGGATGATTTCTAATGTTCAATCATACAAATCTTACAGAAATGCCTTTATTTGTCACAGGGATCAGCATTTTTTTTAAATGTTAGACATGCATTTAATTTTTCATTTGGATTACGGTTTGTATACATACAGGTATGTGGGTGCATATATAGATAGATTTATTCAGATAAGTACAGAAGTACATACATTTTGTGGGCTAGAAACAAACTTTGACCAAACTTGTCAGTGATTTGGGCCACCTGATGATTATTTCAGCTGTCTTAATCTGCATCTTAGTATAAATCTGGTCAACACAAATTACTCTAGGACATTTTTTAAGATAAAAAAGTTAAAAGTTTTAAGATGTAAAGGTTGACAGCACATTCTGAGACATGTTGACAGTAACTGTCTGTATGAAAACAACAGTGTTATGAGATCTGTCCTGTTCATTTTCCCTTTGTTTAGCTTTTCAGGTTTCACAATCAGACCCTGGAATATGAAGAAGAAGGATTGTCAGAATCAAAAAGCAGTAATAACGAAAGCATAGCATCTGTCACTAATCGCCTGACCTCCCCGATGTGTACGTGTTGGGAAGCAAGGCTGGGTTACAGGCAGAGCTGTTGAAACAGGGAATTGATGACATAGTCACTTATGCCAGATCTACCAAAATACCTCTGGTCTTTCTGGATTAGGTGAAATATAAGTGGGGAGGGCAGGCTGAACCTACAGAGGGGGTCTTGTCTGCTTAAGAGCTCTTCAGAAATTCATAGTTCTGCAAATGCAACAATGCATTTTCACCTCTTTTAAAAATTCTTTGGGGTGTCAACAGTTACACTAGTACAGAATCTTGCACAATTTTTCCTTTTGTCAATAGAGAAATATACTATTGAGGAAAGTTACTGGTATTAACCTATTACTCTTTGCTTCAGAAATAGATGAAGAGATAGGCCAATAGCTCTTGCATTTCACTCCATAAATTGCTAAGAAAAAATCTGCATTGTCGTATTCTTCCACTTTAAACAGAATACAACAATTAGGCCTGTGGACAACCAGCCACAGGAAGTGATGGTTAATTCCACTTAATTGAAACTGCCCTGCATCAGAACATCAATATTACTTCTAATGCTATGCATTCTCTCCAAGGTAGACAATCTGTTACACACCCACACCTCAACTGACACACAGCCCTCAGTTAGATTAAAAAAAAAAAAAAAAAATTATTAGAGCTAATGAAAGGAAATGGAATGATTTGTGGAGCCATTACTTACTATGGGAAATAAAAAAAAAATATATTCCAGATTCATTTCACTGTTCCTACCCACTTCTGGGATTAATTTTGCTTTGTGAAGAGTGGCTATTTAGAGTCTGAAAACAACACCAAAATGGCTCTTCATCAGTTTCAGTCTCTTCATCCAAGAGATTCTTCTGTGCTGCTTCCTCCATCTCCAAGTACCATTCATAAACTGTTCAACTGCACAGTGAATCACTTTGTTTTCTCTCAGAGTAAGAGAGAATAAAGAGGTGTCCCCTGCTCAGTGACAACAAATAGAAATCATATTGAAAGTAAAGACAGGGTGGCACGTACTCTGTTTCTAAAAAAAAACGTGCTAGGAGTATTGCTAGATAACATAATAGAAAAGATTTAGATGAGATGAAACACTCTCTAACAGGTGCATCTAAATTTGAAACGAAAAAGAGGTTTTCTTCTTCTTTGGTGTGTTTTGGAGAGGAAGCTAAGAAAGAAAAGAAGTGGAATTATACTGGGTTGGTTTTTATGTTATGTAAACATCCATGTAACATCTTGCATGTATTACCACAAATGACCATTAAGGTCAAGGAAAGGGGGCATTTCAGGAAGACCAGAAGCACACAGATAAGACCATGTGTAGTTGGGAGAGTTATATCCTCTTCCAAGAAAGGAAGAGTGTGGTCTGGATTCTGGCATGAACCTAATATCTGCTGTTTACAGCCTATTTTAATTGTGTTTATGAATAGATCTGTTACATATATGTAAATAACAAGCGCTCCCTCTAGTGAACTTTTGTGGGATTCAGTGTAGTACTTACTGAAAACACAGATTAGGGAGTTTACAGGCAGAACTGATACCTTCTATTAGTCTATCTGTTGAAGTCAGAAAAAAGGTACAAGACTTAAGACATGCCAGATGGCTTTTAATGCATTTGTCAGAGCCGGGAAGAGACAATGTCTTACAGTAAAAAACAGATTTACATATGCTGCAGAGCCTAGATACAGTCCCTCACTGATGTTTACTTCATCGTTCCTCTCCCTAGTAGGTGCAATACCCTTGCTTTAGTAACTTACACTTCAGACTCTGAAACCCGAATGGAGACATTTCATTTAGATATCTCACTACAGTGGAAAAACCATAATGAAAATAACTCATCTGCCCAACACAGAATGTATTTGAGCAGAGACACTGTTTATCCTTGCTGCACAACAGTACTGATGCTTGATTACATCTTTTATAAGTAACATACAGTATCACTACTTGTTCTTGCCCATATGTTTGTCCTGGGTTCAGCAGTAGCAGTCATATTTTCTCCTTCTTGGTAGCTAATGCAGCACTGTGCTTTTGACTTTCAGCCTGAGAACAGTGCTGATAACACCAGTGTTTTCAGTTACTGCTTAGAATGTTTTGGTCTGACCAAGGACTTTATGAGTCTCATGATCTGCCAAGGAGGAGGGGAAGCCAGGAGTTAGCAGAGACGGTACACCCGACCCAAACTGATCAAAGAGGTATTCCATACCACAGCACATCATGCCCAGGATGTAAAAATGAAGGGCAGGTGGGGGTGCACGGTGTGGTCAGGCTTGGTCAGGCTGGGTATCAGTAGTGAGTGATTGTATTCTCTTTCCTTATATTTCTCTTGTATTATTCTTGGTGGTAGCAGTAGTGATTTGTGTTACACCTCAGTTACTAAACTGTTCTTATCTCAACCTGTGAGAGTTGCATTCTTTCAACTCTCCTCCCCAACCCCCCTGGGACTGGGTGAAGAAAGCGGGAGGAGTGAGTGGGCTGCATGTTTTACGGCTTAAACCACAACAATGTTTTACAGTATTATTAAATGTAATGCTTGAAACAGTTCTTTCATCAGAAAAACAGCCTCTGAAAGCTGCAGCAGTTGTGGCTGCTGTAACAGCATGGTTAACCTCAATTCTGGTATTTTGCAACTTTTGAGAGCATTTATTCACTCTTTTATTTTAAAATACAGAATATTAATTTCTGGCACAGTCTGGGGTATCATAATGCACAGGATTATAAATCTTTGCCATATGCAGTGTCTCACTGTGCTGCTGCTGGAACTTTCTGGAATGTAACTAGATCTGCTGTGTGTGCTCCCAAATGCAATTCTGTAGGAGAAAGTGTGATATACTATGCAGGGACTCTCGGACTATAAAGAACTATTTCAAGCTATGGTAAGGTAGCAGTAGTTTCTGCTTTTACTCAATCACTTAAATAAACCATAGAAGAAAAAAGAGCAGAACCAGCAGTTACCAGCATCTGCAATGTGAAATAGCACCACTGCACAAGACCTGTGATTTTGCTGGAGCTGCTGGGTTGGTTGATGGTGAACTCCTATGCCATTTTGACTGGTGCTTTACAGTAATTATTTCCACACAGTGGCTAGCACCAGCCTGCCATTAAAGATTACTGCGGTCTTGCTTTCTCAAGTGGTGGGACCTGGTTGGAAGGGACTTTAAAGCTCATCTGGTTCCAACTCCACTACACCAGGTTGCTCAAAGCCCCATCCAGCCTGGCCTTGAATGCTGCCAGGGATGGGGCAGCCATAGCTTCTCTGGACAACCGGTCCAGTGCCTCACCATCTTCATACTGGCTAACTTCCTTCTATCTAATCTAAATCTTCTCCACCGGGAAGCAGCTCCGTTCGCACGTGCCGGGACCATATCCGCTGACCACGCCATGCACCGCGTGTATACGAGCAACTCCTTTTGGAGAGCTCCTCCCGCACTCCCGCCCTGCCGCCAGGCGCCGCTGGAGGGCCGCTACCATAGAGATCGCTACCATAGAGATCGCTACCATAGAGACCGCTACCATAGAGAGTGTACCCGCCCCTTGCCGGCTGGGTAGTCTTCCGCTATGCGGAAGCGGAAGCGGCCCGACGGCGCGCCGTGGGGCACGGGCTGGAGTAGGTAGCGGCGGAGGAGCCAGCTTGGCTATTGCAGGTGAGGTCGGTCGCAGGGGTGATCCCTGCAGTGGACTGGGCTCTGGTGGCCTTGGGCACGTGCAGGAGGAGAGGGAGAAAGAGGAGAAGGATACGGGTGATGCTGCGCGGTTCGGCCCCTTCTAGGCGGAGGGCCTTCCTCGCCGGCATGTCCACGGGATCTGGCCCTGCCTCCCATCTGGGGCGGCTGCTGCCTTTCCCACAGCCGGTGGTGGTCGCTGGCGCCGGTGCGGCTTACGGCGCTCACCTGCCTCCTGTTGCTGCGGCTGCTGGGAGGGAGGGCGTTGGGGCTTCAGGCCTTTCGATAAAAGGGAGTGTTTTTCTCTCGTTGCAGACACCTTCCAAGTCTTCCTGCTGGAGGAGATGGGCTCTGCCTCGGAGCCAGCTTGCTGGGGTTTCCTGGTTGTTATGTAGACTTCAAAGCGGTGTGACATTGCTCTGCCAGTCCCTTCCTTCCTGAGAAAGGGTAGCTGCTTTCTGAGCCATCACATGCCAAGTTCATATACCCCTAAGATTGTCATCAGCTTCTTGGTTTTTTTTTTGTTTCTTTTTTTTTTTCTCCTGAGGCCTTGCTGAAGTTTTATTACTTATAGGCTCTAGTAGTTGTAAAGTAATTTAAGATGTTTGTACTACTCAATTTTAACTCTGTAATTGACTCTTGTATGAGACATTGTTTTAACTTGGGATTGGTTAAATGGCCAAAGAATTCAATTATTTATGGATAAGGGCTGTTTTATTTGACTAGTGTTGGCCTGTGACTTAAACTCGCATCTTTTATTTCTTTTATCCTCTGCTTTTTCTGTGTTATGGCTGCTGCAACAATAGTTCATGATACATCAGAAGCTGTAGAGCTCTGTGCTCCCTGTGGGTTATACCTTAAACCCATTACAAAAATGACCATCAGTGTGGCACTTCCTCAGCTGAAACAACCAGGAAAATCCATTTCGAACTGGGAAGTGATGGAAAGATTGAAAGGGATGGTGCAAGCTCATCAGTTTTCCACGCTGCGGATTTCTAAAAGCACAATGGATTTCATCCGATTTGAAGGAGAGGTTGAAAATAAGAGTTTGGTTAAATCTTTCCTGGCATGCCTTGATGGCAAAACAATAAAGCTGAGTGGCTTCTCTGACATTTTAAAAGTCCGTGCTGCAGAATACAAGATTGACTTTCCAACCAGACATGACTGGGACTCATTTTTCCGTGATGCAAAAGATATGAATGAAACTTTGCCTGGGGAAAGGCCAGATACTATTCACTTAGAGGGCTTACCTTGTAAGTGGTTTGCAGCAAAGGACTCTGGCTCTGAAAAGCCAAGTGAAGAAATCCTTATAAAAGTGTTCAGGAACTTTGGAGAAATACGTAATGTGGACATACCCATGCTGGACCCGTACAGAGAAGAAATGACTGGCAGGAATTTTCACACTTTCAGTTTTGGAGGCCATTTAAATTTTGAAGCTTATGTTCAATATCAAGAGTATGCAGGTTTCATTAAGGCCATGAATGCCTTGCGAGGGATGAAGCTCATGTATAAAGGTGATGATGGGAAAGCAGTGGCTTGCAATATAAAGGTGAGAACCTGCAGGGTTTTTTTTTGGTGAAAGACCAAGTGCAATTGTCCCTGGTGCTTAAAACTTACATCTGTATGCTGTAGTGATGACAAAAGGTGACACTATAAGCATAAGCGTAGTCTTATAAAGCAGCTATAATATAATATTTAAAGGGAAATAACGCAAGAAAGAGGTGTTGTTAAACTGTGAATCAAGTGGTAGTGGGGGTGTCTTGCTTTTCTTTTTTTAATGAGACAGTTCTAGAAAGAACTGCTTGATGGAAGGACCAAGTATACAAACATGACCTGCTGAACAGTTTTAAGAAAGCAATATGTATTTATATATTTTGTTATTTCATTTAAAATTTTAATTCTGAACGAGTTCAGAGAAGGCTGACTTTAAAGCGCATTATTTTCTCTTGTGTACGCTACAAATAGAAATATCTGGGGAGAATTTCACAATTTCTGTGTTTGGCTCCTGCATTCATAATGAGGTCTACCAGACAATTCTGAAGTTCAATAGCATGTGGCTGGTATAGCCTGGGAAAGACACAGTTAATCATTAGTGTGCTTCATATACAGAAAGGCCTCATAAAGATTTAAGTGATAACATTAATTTGAAGCACAGCTTGCTGTGAATGCAGCCTTCTTCATGCGTAATATTTACATACTGAGTTTTCTAGATCTATTTTTTCTGTAACCTCGTCTGAGAAAATACAGCTGTGACAGGAGAGAACAAAACAGTCTGTTCGGATGTAGTATCTGTGAAAGCACAGCCTGAAGAAAACTTGCTCCAATACGTTTGGAGGTGGTCTGTGCATGTACATAATGGTCAAGTGAAATGTTTGCAGGTCTATTTCAGTATGCTCAGTAGTCATTCACCAAATCAGAAAGTGGATATCAGGAAAAAGCTTGAGTATTCCTGTGTGTAGTGTGGGAACATGCAAATATTTAGTCAGTATAAGTAAAATACAGTAGTCTTTTATCTCGTTGTCAAAGGTTGTCAGTTGAAAGCTTTTTGTACCTTGACCCTCAAGTTTTCAAGGGGATGTGAAATTCAAAGTGTCACTTCCATGCAGGGGATCAGTGTTCCCAAATTTAGTTTGGCTGTGTGAAAGGAAGCATGCCTTCCTGGCAGCTGTCTTGGGGGTTGATAGGAAAGAGAGAGGGCTGCCTTCACAACTGTGCAGTCAGGATAGATTTTGTTCATAAAAGGTCACACCTTGCCTGTCCTTTTAGCCTGTTAGTGAAATACTGTTTTATGTAGAGCCTGGGTGAATTAAACTGCAGAGTATGTGTTACTTGTTCTCTGCCCTGTGGTTCATAACCATGGGCCTGTGGAAATGTATTATAGGTCCTTCTGCCTTCACACAGGTGGTATCTAGAATGGGAGGTTAGGACAGCAGCCCTGGTGTCCTGTTCTAGCATGCAGATAGACATGGCCAAGGCGTGCTCATATGTCCTATAAGCTGAGCATTTTCCCAGGTCTCAGTGCTCAGATGTGTAGCATACTTTTCTTTTGTGTTCCCAGTCTCCAACTTACTGCTAATTTGGGAACCTTGGTGTTAGAACTGGTGAGGAGGCACTTGCTTAAACCAGGTGCTGAATGTTGCAGAACTGTTTCTTCTGCTGAATTTAAGTATCACAGAAAGGGAGGCCTTTATTTAGGCTCATTTCTACCTAGTGCTCTCCAGTCCCTAACAGCATACAGGAGTTGAAAGAGTTCTGCATGTTTGTATTCTGACAGATTGAAAATACTGGACAGCCAGGGCCTCAGTCACGCTAGGGTTTACTTTTTAATGTCAGACACATATACAGGTGTAAGCTGGCACCTGATTGTTCAACTGTGCAGTCATTTAGTTTCCTGTTGTCTGGTTATAGTACTCTATACTTGCTCTGGCCACAGAGAGAAGTTCCCTTTGTTTCAAGAAAGGTTTTATATTTCTGATTTTACTTACATTGCATTTTGGATAGTTTTGTGCTAGATTAAAATTGCTGGGGATTTTGCAGGTTGTCAGGGATTTGCTTTATTTTTCCCCCGTCTACTTATTAAAGCTGTTTTTAATTGTATCCTGTAAAGGTTTCTTTTGACTCAACAAAACACCTCAGTGATGCATCAATTAAGAAGCGTCAGCTTGAAAGGCAAAAGCTTCAGGAGCTTGAAAAACAGAGAGAAGAACAAAAACGTAAAGAGAAAGAAGCTGAAGAAAAAAAAAAGGAGGAAGAAAGGTATTTATCACTTATGCCTAATTGCTAAAAATATAACCAAGCCATAACAAAACTGTATTTGTTCTTCATATCAGCATTGGTAAATAGAAAATAACTATACACAGGTTGACTTTCGACTTCTGTAGCGAAAGTGAAACACTTAAAACTGAGTGAGAATGTTGTGTTCCTTTTGAGGAAATAGGGTTCAGGGATTATGACATTTGGAGAAGAGGGTTTTACACCTTTTTTGGCTTGCTTTTTTTTTTTTTTTTTCCCATGAACTATAATTCCAAGAGCTGGGAATTTAGATGGCACGTAGTCATTCTGTGATCAAAAAATGTGCATTATTATTGAAGAGTAGAAAATAATGCTCTAGGTCTACTACTAAGTAACTTTGATACTATAAAGCTTATTTGTTCTATCCTTCAGTGTTTTTCCAGGGAAGGCATGAGATAGAAGCATACCTTAACAGTGACATTTTAAGAAATTATATAAGGGTGTAAATATAAGGCATTTACTATTCAGAATATAAACAAAAAAGGAGCAAATTGTTTCAGAGGTTGTGTGGTGTCCATTTGCCTTGATGTGTATAAATTCTCACTAGGTCATGTAGTAGGAGCCCCACATTGCAAAAATAGTCAATTTCCTAAAAATTGTGCCATTTGTCACCTGATCTAGAAGCCCTCAGCCTTTCACAGAAGCTACCATTTTTTTCCCTGTGACTGAAATAAAAGCCACCAACCCCTGCACACATTCATGCGCTTGGTAATTTTCTCACTATGATGATTCACTGCCCAGTTGCCTGATGTGTTGTTATATCTGCTTGAGCTGGTTTAAAAAAATATTTGTGTTGTAGCCACGTTTTATGTTTGGATCCCAATTTGTTTTAAAATATTGGCAGGCTGAGGATTGTTTGCTACCACAACTCATGATGAAAATTTTCACTGTTTTCTACTTCTGTTTTCCAGTAATCAGCAAGCTTTCCTTAGAAACAAATTTATTTAAAGTACAAAATACACTTTTGCATAGAGTAGAAGTCTAAAATTGTACCTACCCTAGATAAGGTAAAAATATTAATCTCTTTGTAGGAAGCAGAGAGAGCTTGAAGAATATGAGAGAGAGAGAAAAAGAGAAGAGAAGTTGCGCAAGAGGGAACAAAAACAGAAAGATCGTGAAGTTCGACGGAACAAAAAGCAGCTTGAAAAGCTTCAAGCTGAAGAACAGAAAAAACTACAAGAGAAGATAAAGTTAGAAGAGAGAAAGCTCCTGTTAGCTCAGAGAAATCTTCAGTCTATTAGACTAATTGCAGAACTGCTAAGCAGGGCAAAGGTAACTTCAATATTTATTTCAGAAGCTAATGAACAGTCCAGCAGAACAAAGCCTTTTACCAACTCGGGAAGGGGTAGAGAGTGCTTTTTATTAAAAAACAGATTTAGTACCTCTTCACATGCTATTTCTTAGATCAAAAATTCAGAAAAGTGCAATGAAACTGTATTTCTCCCTTGGTAAAATATGCACAAATAGGTAAATGGGTGAACTTAAACCTGAAGTCCTAAGTAGCATTTTTTATCTGTAAACTAACAGGCACAATTGCTCTTAAGTGTAGTAAAAGAGTGTATAAGCATGATGAAGTGAACTAAACACAGAAGATAAAGAGGCAGGGCTTCTCATTCTAATTTGAATCTGTTTCCTGTCTGGCTTTCAGTAGTTCCATTAACTAGTCTTTGCTGTTTCAGAGAATAAGCTTTCATTGGTTGATGTTTGAGAATGTGCAGAATGACTTTCCTGTAGGAAAAGTACTGTCAGCTAAGGTTTCGAATGTTAGATCCTGTATGTCTAGCAATATTTTTATTTTTCACTGAAACAGGGTGTCAGTTGTCTAAGACTTGGATGAAGTTATGTTAGGGTGTAATGTAATGTGTGTTAAGTATTTTCTGTAGAAGTGAAAACGTGCGCCAAAAAGCATTATTTTTCCTTGATGCCAGTGTACCTCAAGAGAGTTTTTGACCTCATGCAGTGCTATGTGGTCAGTTACATGCAGTGAAAATGGAAGAATACTTCTTGCAGGCTTTGTAACTTAGCAGCTGTGAAACAGAAACGTCATCTGATCAAATAGAGCAGTGCATTACTTTCACTCCTAGAATTTTGAAGTCTACACTAAACCTGTCTGGGTCAGAATAAAAGAGAAAAGTTTGAACCTTCTTTTTCAGTACTGTGAGTTTCTAAAGTGGTTACAAAAATGAGAATCAGTTTCTGCTTAATGTAGATGTTTACTTATTTGAGCCCATTCGGTTTTTATGGACCCATTGTAAGGTCATCAAGGAACCAAGGATTGCAATAATCTAATAGAAATTAATGTTTAAAATCTGAAACCTTCCAAGTGCTAGCCCTGATAAATATGTTTTAATACTTCAAACTTCACTTGTTCTAGCTTGTGTGCTGCTCTCATCATGTTAAGGAGCCATAAAGGCCAAGCTTTGGTTTTGCTTTGTCAAACAGATGGGAGAAGCTAACACTCTAAAAGAGTTTGCAGACATCAATAGTTCGAGACTACTGATGCCTCACCTAGCAGTAGTTTTGTGTTAGTGGATTTTTTTTGTTTGTTTGTGTTTTCTTTCCCTTTAAGAAGGAAACAGTCGTTTTTTAGCAGGATGATTCTGTTTGTTAGATTTTATTTTCTTGACAAATTTCTGCTTTTATGTTATACAGGTATAACTTGAAAGCTTCCACAAGATTTACAAATATTTTTTTGTTTACTCTTACCTTTGGCTATCTTTCAGACAGTAAAGCTTTTGGAACAGGAACAGAATGAAGAAAGGATTTGTCTTCAGCAGCTAGAGGAGAAACGAAGGCTCCAGGAGGCTGAACTGAAACGTGTGGAAGAAGAAAAGGAAAGAGCACTGGGGTTGCAGAGAAAAGAAAAGGAACTGAGGGAAAAACTACTAAACAATCTTCTGAGCAAGAAAGTGGATGCAATTAATCAAAGCAAAGAAGAAACTGAAGCATCTCAGTTTGATGTGCTGAAAACACCTAGTGGTGTTCCACACACTGTGTCTTCCAGCTGCATCACTTCTACCTCAGGACAGGCTGTTACAAGCAAACTGGCTTCCAGCTCTCAAGGTGACATAGCAACCTCTGAGAGTGTAAACGCTCAATGCAAGTACTTGAATGGCAATATTAATGACAAAGTTCATGTCAAAGAAGGTCAGAAATTTCATACCACAAACTCTGAGAAGTGTTCTCAGAAAAGAAGTTCAGGGGTGCTTTCATGTCTTCCTGTCAATAACCAGCAACAAAAGAGCCTCTCTAGCTCTGACCAGAATACTTGCAGGAAGGACTCGCGCTGTGAGCAGCGCAAACATAGCACAGAGTCAAGAAGGAGAAAGAGCCGGTCATGTAGCAGCGTAAACACTGACGAGAATAAGGGTAAACGAGAGAGAAACAGACACAGAAGAGATGAGAGTTACCAGCATGAAAAACGCAGGAAAGAAAGGAGGTATTATAGACACTCTAGCAGAAGTTACAGTCCTCGACGAAGCCATAGTCCTCGTCGAAGAAGTGTAAGCCCTAGACGTTCATGTTACAGAAGAACTCGCAGTAGGGAACCTAAACGAGACAGACGAGAAAGAAGTCGTAGTCGTAGAAGCATGAGCAGGAGGCAGAGGCACCGGCAATCACTGAGTAAGCAAAGGAGTACTTGAAGTGAATAGTGACGACTGTGGCTTCTTGGAGAAGCAGTGGTTGGACAAAAATGCCAGAAAGTTGTAAGCGAGACCTCATCGGTGTGACTGCTGTAGAAAACACGTTTGCTTCAACCAATGGTTAATTTCATCTAGTCCCTGAAGTCAAGAAAATAGATGCCTGATTTTTTTTAACCTTCTTTTATGCTTTGTTGTCTCTTTCTAGGTTTCTACCACAACATATAGGTATAACCACCTGTGCTTGTGCTTGAGTTCCTACAGTGCTAAAAGTCAACCTGTTTTCTTGGTTTTCAGTTTTCTAAACCTTAATTTTAGTCAATTTAGTTTTTGATATCACCTAGTTTGGCTTGAGAAGTGCTGGGTGCCAGTTAGAGGAATTCCAGATGTGAGAAGCGTTTTCACACAGATTTGTTTTAAAATGCTTTCTGGTGCATTCAATGAAATCACTTTTAACAGAGTAGAGTTTTTGCTGATTGAGATGCATAGCAGGACTTTTGCATAGTTCTTAACACCCACTATAGAGATACACAGGATATCTTTTTTAAACTGCTGTGATTCCTTCATATGTCTGTAAGGTGCCATGCTCTGGTGCCCAAATTATTCTGGCATGTAATGTTTCCATGGAAGAGAGGTGCACTGGTGTAGGAAATAAGAAGCAATGGTAAAATGGTTGAAAAATTGTTCTGTTATTGTGTTGACATATTTTGCTTTGTAACTGCTTCAGGTGATGTAGAGCAACTGGAAGTATTTTTTCAGGTACATACAGAGGTAGCCATTGTCTTTTGATAAAAGGGCCTTCTTGCTAAATTATTTTTACTTGTGGTGTTGGAAAGTAAGGCTGATGTGTCTTTTATTAAATTCATTTAAGAATACTTCTGCTTCTAAAATGCAGCTCAGGAATATTAAAAGCTATAACATTACAGTGAAAGAGTTTATTTTGCCTTTTTACGGTAAAATTAAAAAGAAACTGTTTCCAGTGAACTGAAGTTGCTGGTTTCATATGTCAGTGTATTACAATGTGCAAAAGTGTCATATGAGAACCCATTTGCTGAAAAAAATCAGTCAACACATTTGAATACTGAAGCTCGCACACTCTTCTTGACGGTCCTATGATGTACAGCTCTATCAACTGTTAATTCATCAGTATGTGTACTCTATCTTCACCCTTCAGATGGCATTTTCATCACAATGATCCATCAAATCAAAGTGTATCCCTTTCCTGCAGTGTCTGAAGAGCACGCAGGGGCTGCAGCTCAGCTGGATCCCTGGCTGGCTGATTTCACATTACTTTCAGTGAATTCACGTGGGGGCTGTTTCTTACTAGACTGTGCTGCTGAAAGCTTGTAGTTACTAACTTCAGAAAGAATTTTGTCTTCCTGGTAATTCATGGCTTTCATGATCTCCAATTAATTCTGTTACTTAAGTTTTTGTGACTTCTCTTGTGAGTTTCACCACTGTCTTGGGGGCCAAGGGCTAGACTGATTTACCTAATCATCTCAACACTAGTAATTTGGATTCTAAGTAGTTGCTTTCTATGGAGAGTTAATTTTTGTTCTGTGTCTGTTAAAGTGTTAAAAGGCCTATCTGTCTAATGGTGAGTTCATCTTCAGTAATGATTTAGCTAAAATCCAATCTCATGTTGCTTGCAAGTATTTCATAAGATGGGGTGGGATGTCTGTAAATGCATGCAATTCTGCTTAGCCTGCTCTTAAATACTGACACACTGCCCATGGTAGCACCACTTTAAAAAGGAAAAGTGTATTCTATCTGCAGTTACACGGAAAGTTAAACTAATGGCTTTTGGCACCAATGTCTTTGAGCTCCTGATTAGATTTTTACTAGAATTTCTGCAGTATATTTCCATTTAGATTTCCACTGCGATTGGTGGGTCGGGTGGAGGTCTTGATGGTGTATTATGTAAGCAACTGAGGAGATGCTGCTTTATGATGCTACATTCAGGAAGTCATCAAGCTATGAGTGCAATGTCATTGCCAGAGTAGAAGCAGTTAAAGCAGTGGCATTCACCAAAAGATGTTGGAGTTGTATGAGAAGAATCCAGTAGATACTGTTGTTTGATATTGAAAAAAGACTGTGCTTGTTGAGGCTTTCTGCTCCAGAGAAGGCATCAAGAGCAGGTTTCATATCCCACCCCAAGATGATTAAATTTCATAAGCTCCCCTGACATTTAGGGCAATTACTGAGGTCAGGGAAGAGAGTTGTGGGGAAGATGTTCCACTGTCAAGTTTTGATAATCATTCAGCTTAACACACTATATCCAGCACTGGCTTCATACAGTGTCCTGAAAATGAAGTAACGTGAAGTAACTCAGTTTTTTATAGCGCTTGTATTATTTCTTTTTTTTTCACAGCAGCCTCAGGAAGAAAAGCCTGAAAGTGTTTTGAAGTCACTTGCAAATACTTTCCAAAACGCAGAGGAAGTGTGAAAGAAGTCCTCTTTCAGTTGATCAGCTGAACCTTATTAAAACTTGTAGTAGCTAAAGCTACCTAGTAATGTCTCAGTGCAGTTTTACCTAGTCTTAACGCCTAGCAGTATTGTTGCTCCAGGTATGTAGTTTGTATCAAAGCTCTCCAAGACCTTTTGGTGTTAAATCCTCTGAAATCATCTATCCTTGCATTGAGTCTGCTGTGGTGGAGTTAACTTTCTTCATAGCTGCTGGTGTGGTGCTGTGTTTTGGACTTGTGACTGTGTTGTTAACACAGCAGTGCTTTTACTATTGCAGAGCAGTGCTGGTGCAGTGTCAAGGCTGACTCTGTTTCCCATTTTGTGCACAACTTCCCCTTGAATGGTTAGTCTAAGGCTGGGAGGCAACACAGCTGAGACAGCTGACCCAACTGACCAAAGGGATATCCTCTTATATATAACATCATGTTCAACAATAAAAATAAGGGCTTTTGTCTTTCTAAGGTTGCTCCAAGACAATCTGGGCATCAGTTTGCTTGTGGTCTTTATTGATGATGGGCTTTGAGCGCAAGGAAACTTGGAAAGACTTGAAACAGTAATCTTTTAATAAGGTCACAAATATACATTGTCATGTCCAATATCATTTACTAAGTTTTTAATTATGGTTGAGGTATGTGCTTGTACAAAACCCTTGATGCAATAACTTCAAGAATATAATTTTTGATAGCAAACAATTACTCTTTGTTCTGTATTAATTTACTCAGTACATATCTACAAATTATTTTCTTGGGGTCCTAGTATTTGAAATGGAAGAATCTAGGATACCAACAGGCTTTATAATGTCTTCTAGAAGCTGAAATACCAAAGTTACTGATACTTTTCCCTGCTCTGAAGGAGTGTTGTGATGCCGATAGCTTGAATCTGACCTGTTTTCTGACTTTCAGGAGCTGTCTGAAAGCAGATAAAATTAGTTGGTCTTTTTTCTAATTAGTTACCGCTCTTGTTTAATTATTAAATATGAAGTGCTCAAATCACACTGCAGTTACACGCTGTGGTATAAAGGAAGCTGAAGAGTAAAGGATTTAGCAACTAATACTTACTAAAGACATACCAAACTAATAAATCTTCTGAAACACTGAATTTATGTTGGTATGGTTGAGTACCTTGTAAAATCTAACTTAGCTACTATGCTACCTCTACTTTCAGACCTGTATCTACGGGAAATCCAATCCAATGAGAATGCTTGCAGACTGGTCAGAGAGGATTATGTACCAGTAGTAACCTGACTCTCTGCCTTGGCTTGTCATGAGTTGCATGTTACTCGGGACCCACTGTGTCAAAGTTATATATCTTACTCCATTTGTCTGTCAATACTCAGAGTTTGGTTTGGTTTGTGTGGCTTTGTTCTGCTGGATTGTAAGCAGGAATATAGATTTATTCACTATTTTTGTCAGAACATCAAGGATCTGGGTGAGCAAGATTGAAACTCTTTATTTCTTACCCATTAGACTACTGTTTGAAAAGTTGGAGCCTGGATTTCAGCTTTCATCTTGACTGAATGCATGGCAGTCCCAGGGTGGAAACTGGGAGGTGATGGAAGGCTTCAGTACACATCATTCCTCCAGTAGCGTTAAGTTTGTCCTGTGTGTTTGACTTAATTTGGGTTTTTTTTTGTCCTGCTTTCAAACTCTGGAGCAATTCCTATGCTATTGCAAAAACCAAGAATTCAAATAGTTCCCAACTTCTTGCTTTATGCCAGGCAGCCATACCTGTAAATTGTAAGCTTACTGTACGTTCAGCCTTTGTTGCTGGGGAAAGCTCAGGTTCTCTGTTAACTAGTGGTTTCTTTCCTTCAGTAGTGGAAAAATTTCTCTGGTGAGCAGGACTGATGTGCTATAAATACAGTGTGTAAATCTCATTAACACATAGGGCAGCTCCGCAGTACACCACTGTGCTCATGCCTCCTGGAAAGCCTTAGCAGCAGTGAAAGACCTGTCAGCCCTGTTTCTCTTCCTGAGTCCCAGGAAATGCCCAGGGTTTATTCCAAAGTTCTGACTGTTACTGAGTTGTAATTCACACAGTGAAACAGGAAGGGAATTTTCTTAGTTGGGAGCACGCACCTCTTGTACTCCAGAAAAGATTTCACATCTGTCACCACACCAATGTCTCTTCTTTTGTCCTCATAAGAGGTCCTTAGAGGATAGGCTCGAGCCAGTAGGATCCCACCTTGCTCATGAGTATGTCCAGAAGTGTATTAATCATCTAATGATACAAGGTCACATGTGACCTCTTATCATTTGAGGATGAGGACCCTGCATACCACAGACCACTTGCAGAAAGGTCTGAGCTGCAGTGCATGGAAGGTTATGGGCCAGAGCTCCTGTAAAGTAATTTTCATGATGCGTAGATAGTACTGTCAGAGGTAATTGATATTGGTAAGGTGTAGTTAGCAAAGATGTGACTGTACCCTTGTGTTCATCGAATTGACTCTACCTTCGAAGAGTAATGTGTTCAATGACCTATAATGAGGGCATATGCATGATTATGTATACATATAAAAACATTTGATATGTAATCTGGAAGCATCATCTTGAAAGCTGTTAGTGAAAATGGGATTTTTTTTTTTTTTTTTCAGTGAGCACAGGGCTGTACCAGCAGCTGTGAATCTATAGCTGCAAACCAGTGAGACTTGATCACTGACCACACCAGAGTTAGCTTTAGAGCAGTTCTGGAGCATGCATCAGATTGTGTAAAAGATTATTACCACTGCTCGTGTTTGATAGCAGAGCTAGAGATGTTGGTAGAGTCTATATAAGACACCAGTTATGCCAACTAGTTTTGCAGATGCCTTAAGTCATAAATGGGTGAGCAAACTCGACCCCTGATGTCTTCTACTGCTATGCAATTTAAAGGTGGGGTTTTATTATAATTAAGAGGTAATGTAAGTATTGCCTGTGTTTTGATATGGTATTCTAACTTTCAAGTTCGGTTATCATCTGAATACAACACCCATTTCATTAAGCTTATGTTGCATTCTATTGCTCTGGCCCTTCCTCAGCCCAATGAACGTGGTATTGGCAGAATGTATCTTTTGCTGCCTTATAAAAAACTTGCAGAATTGCCTCTAGTGTTTGTACAAAGCAGCAGTCTAGTTGCGAGTGATCCTTCAGAACGGAGTGTGCAGCATAGATTCCTCTAGTGTCTTACATTTCTACACATGTAAGTATTATTACTGTTAAAGGGAAGTGTACCTCTGGGGTTTTTTGTTTGTTTGTTGGGTTTTTTTTTGCTTATAATGAGCTCTTGAGGC
The DNA here is from genome assembly GCA_032466535.1 of Forpus xanthops. Taxonomy (NCBI): domain Eukaryota; kingdom Metazoa; phylum Chordata; class Aves; order Psittaciformes; family Psittacidae; genus Forpus; species Forpus xanthops. Next base: position 25,002 of record JASSUY010030186.1, read on the forward strand.
TTTGAAGTGGGATGCTCCACCATCCTTTCTTGTTCAATCACCGTACAGAAAACAGATCTGATCTGTTTTTCCCTCACATGCTGTATCCTCTGAACACATCACCTCCTGCCTCACATAAAATTTCATAGATTAGCTCAAACAAATGCTTTGTCATAGTAGTAGGTTATAAACCTTTTGAAGAGTCAAGGCTGATCAGAATTGTTTTCTTACTGATATTTAATCTAGTTGCATGTGCATTGTGGCACCTGCAAAGTGAGCTCTACGTGCCCTGAATGGAATGCTCAGAGCCACTTTCTCATTTCCTGCTCCCTTTTCCCTCCCTCCCCAGTGGAATAGGGAAGAGAACTAGAAGAGTAAAAGTGGGAAAACTCGTGGATTGTGATAAAGACAGTTTAACAGGTAAAGCAAAAGCTGCACACAAAGCAAAATAAGGAATTGATTCAATGCTTCCTGTGAGCAGGCCAGTGTTCAGTCATCCTCAGGAAAGCAGGGCTCTATCATATGTAACAGTTACTTGGGATGACAGATGCCATCACTCTGAACATCCCTCCCTTCCTTCTTTCCCCAACTGTACGTGCTGAGCATGATGCATGTATTATGGAATATCCCTTGAGTCAGTTGGGGTCAACTGTCCTGGCTGTGCCCGCTCCCAGCCTCTTGCGCACCCCCTGCCTACATGTTAGTGGGGTGAGGAGCAGAAGAGGCATTGACTGTGTAAGCACTGTTCAGCAGTAACAAAAACGTCCCTGTGATATCAGCACTGTTTCCAGCACAAATCCAAAACATAGCCCTATGCCAGCTTCTATGAAGGAAATTACCTCAGGGGAAACTACCATAGTTGCAAATGGCGTAAGACAGTACTAAAACGTTTCAGGTAAGTCACCAGGTAAAGACTTAAGGGATGCTTGCCTATACCAAGCCACGAGAGCCCTTGTTTCTGAAGCTCTTTGAAGAAACAAAGGAGTGTATTATCAGATAAGCAAGTGTAAAATGGTCTGTGCAAGTCAGTCGCATGTCCACTGACTGCCTTTATGATGCTTGACAGAATACAAGTTATTTCTGACATGAGAGCCTGCCTCAGCTGCTGTCCATCTTGGTTTTCTTTTTGCATTTCTCTCTAGAGTTTTGGCCTCTGCCATTTTTAGCTAGTGAACTTGTCTAGCCTCAGGGAGTGTATACCTCTTCTCTGCTGGGACTTTCCTTTGACAGAGATCTCAATGAATATTTGGTTGAATTACTGGTTGAGTAATTATTTGCAGGCTAGGAACTTAAACCAAGAATTACTCTGGATCGCTTGTGATAGACTTTGGATAAAGGCATTCACAATCAGTTTTTACGATAAGAAGAACTAAGAAGAAGGGAGGGCTTGCTTCAAGAGTGATCTGGATATGAAGGATTTCCTGCCCATTCCAACTGTTTGTTAGTAATGTATATGATGTAAATGGGAAAAAAATAAAATTTGTGTCAAAAATTGACAGAAGCACATCATGTTCTTAAGGTAATGCATCTGTTGTAAAGCATGAGAAGAATTACAAGTTACAAAGAGGAAAATTAGCATCTTTTTTTGGAACTGGATGTTCTATTTCAAAGAAAAGTGTGATACTGAGTATCTAGGCTTTTAGGGTTCTTAAAAAGGAAGTGAGGTGGAGGGAGAGAGGGTAGGATGGCAAGGGTGGCACTAACTGTATTATCCTACTGCACTCCCAGGCATATTTAGAGGCTTAGCAATGACAGCAAGGCACAGTTGTTTCCATAACGGCATTACTGAAACTCCTTATCATGTCCCTGAAATTTGTACTTGTTGCTTATAAAGAAGGTTGCGTATGCAAAAAAGTGTCATCTTCCATTTCTCATTGGCAGACACATTAATTTTACTAAATCTGCTTTGTTCATAGAGAATGTCTTGCTTTCAGGTGATACGCAAAAATGACATAATTATTTCTTGCATAGTATTTGTCTGTAGTGAGTTTTTTAGGCAAAGAGAAACTAATCACCGAAATAGAACCATGAAGGTAAGGTAACAGCTTTAACCTGCACATGGTCTAAGCACTGTGATGATAAGATTTAGGGAAACCTTAGAGTGAGATTGCTCAAAAAAGCTTGATGAGGTTTTTAGAGAAAACAAGCCATTGCAATTTTATCTTCATGAATGCATTTGTAGATTAAAAAGAGCTTAGTCTTTAAGCCTCACTAACAATTTACTTGGGAACAGAAGCACAGTGTGTGTGGCTTTGCATCAGTCTGGTGTGGATTATCTGCAACCATCTTCTCCTACATTGCGCTACCATTAGTAATCCCATTAGATGATTACCTCCATGTGTCCTCAACAGATGGATTTAGTCAAAATTGAAAAGGTACTTCAGGTGTGTTTAATTAACCCTGTGGTCATTTTATTAACAGAGCCTCTTGTACCCTGTAGTTTTGCCTTAAGTGAAGTGAATTTATATCCCATTAGGACATTCTAATATACAGCTGTGAATATAACTGTGTTACTTAGTCAAAGCTACAAGAATCAAGGGTTGACCATTTTTGTACTTGTGAATGCAGCTGTACTAAATGGCACTATAATATCTGATTAGTAATCTGTGGCCGAGTCATTTGAGGAAAGTGGTCTGTAAGATACTGAGCAGCAGCTCACTTTTCCTAGAGTTGTTTAGCTCAATGGAAGAGAAATGTATACTTCAGTATGGTAAGCATTTGCCTCCCGTGTGCATGATGGCCTGAATCTAAATAGTCATTATCATCCCAGGAATGGGAAATCTTTATGCCTGGGCAAAATTGCACCAGTTTTTTCCTCAGTAGCAGGCTGGCAGGATAGCGGGGAAGATGTCCATTATGACTGTACCTGTGTTCATGAAACCTGTTGTTCAGACTTTTCTGTCAGAGAACCACATCTTGTTATATGCAAGCTGCACAGATTCAGTCACTCTGGCAAGAGAGGTGTATTGTCATCTCCAGCCTCTACAGCACAATTTAAACTAAATATTAGTGTCTAACCTGTACTGAACAGTGAAGTCTGGTGCACTAGCAGGACTATAGCACTATATTTATAGGCTCTGTTGGCCAGGCTGAGGAGGTCTAAATGTTCTTGCAGTTTGGTGTTTACCCTAATGTTTGTGTGTTTGAACCTGGTAACACTCTGTGGTGTCAGAACCTGGGGAGCCCTTACAGTTTCCAAGCTGTGCAGAGAAGGGGAAAAGGCTAATAATTGTGAGAACTTGTAAGCTAACTTTAACAACTAATTTCTTAAAGTAAATTGTTATTTCACTACTGGCTGAAATCAATGCAGGACTGCATTTCCGGCTAAAATGTAAGGTTTTGAATGGAAAATACAGTTTCAAAGAAGGATTATGCAGTGAAACCTTTCAGCTGATAAAGTTTGACTGCATACATAAAATGGTCAGAAGGAACATGTGGAAAAAATTATACTGACCTGTTCTAAAATGGGGCAGCTTCAAAATAGAAGCACAGAACTAACCTTCAGCAGCAGTGTATAAATACAACCCTACTTCCTAGGAAAGGAAGGGAAAACTAAAATATGTTAGGGCAAAATTGTGAAGTGCAGTCTTTAAGCATACACCAAGCTAATGTACACAAAATGCTGAATTGCGTGTTGATAACTGTATTGCTGAAGTTTTGCCCATTAACTTAATCACTGAAGCATGGAAAAAACTTCCACTGAAAAAAAATGCTGGTTTGTAATATTCTGCCACCTGTGTGTTACCAAAGTCGGGTCTCATTTAATGTTGTTCCTTGAAGGGTTGCTAAATGTGTGATATAGAAACCATGAGTCTTTACTTGATGGAGAGCATCTTGTCTCACCCAAGAGTTGCAGTTTCAGCCCAAAAAGGCAGGATGGGCAACATGGCAGGCACTTACAAGCCAAAGGAATGGACAGTAGGGCAAAGAGGTTTCAGAAAAGTAATCCAGAGTTTGAATTTTCAGATGAAAACCCATGAGGTATATTCTGCTTGAAGTCCATGTCAGATCTGTCACTTGTCAGTCATTTTATAGTTTCTTTCCAAGGGCCTTCTGCATGCTCCTGTTTAGTTTTGCAGCGAAGGGGGAGAAGAATGTGGCAGCTGCCTGGAAAATGTAGAACATTTTGTCATCCCTCAGCACCCTGCTCTGACAAAACATGACAAAGCACAAGTAGGACACCCCTACTATGGTGCTGCTGTCAAACAGGCACTGCTTTGTATGGTGTTATGTGAGAGACTGGCAAAATATGGAAAAAGAGCATGAGTAGATTTAATTCCCTGTAGACTTCACCTCAGAGATCATTATAGAATGATAGAATAGTTACGGTTGGAAAAAACCTTAAGATCATCTAGTTCCAACCCCCCTGCCATGGGCAGGTATGCCTCACACTAGACCAGGTTGCTCAAGGCTGAGTCCAGCTGGCCTTTAACACTGCCAGGGATGGAACATTCACAACTAATCACTGTGACAAAGCACAATAAACTCTTGCATCTTCTTAGACTGGCTGCTTCTCTACTTGGGGACAGGTGTATGCTACCACCAGCTCTAAGTTCATCTGGACCTGTGCCCATCACAGCAAGTTTCAGTTCCTTTCTGGTTACACCCTTTTGTTTCCTTTATCCATTCTGTGGGCACAGCTTTCAAACCAGACCAGGGAAGCACACCCCGTTTTTCTGCACATGGTGGAAGTTATTCCAGGGACACTCTGGTGGGAAGCTTTCTTCTCCTTCAGCAACTTGTATGGACTCTGATCTGGGATCATTTCCTCTTGCCTGCTATGTGGAAGTTATGCCAGTCCTTTTCCTTGAGTGTGTAAGGTCAGAGGCCCTGAGTACTTGACCTGGTGCCAGAGGCAAAAAACGTCACTGTTTCAATATGGTAAAGGTAAGTGCTGTGCATATACTTGGGTGAGGGGTGAGTGGAAATAGGGCTGTGGGAGATGCCAGGTTTGGCCAGGAATTTGCCATGACTTCTTTGAAAAGAGTTGATATTCCTTCACTCTTACATGCTTGGGAATGTTCACTTTCTACGTGAAAAATTTTCTTGCCAAATTTTTATATTTCTTCTGGGGTGATGCCATTCAGCTGACTGACATATGTAACGTTTTTTATTCTTGGGAAGTCTTCTAGCATCAAAAAGCCACCCTGATAGAGTAGAGCTGCTTCTGAACAAGCCCTGCTTAACACTTTGCTTTGGTTGACGAGCTCCTGGTGCATTGCACCGAGTTCAGGTTCTTGATGCTGTTCTGCAATGGTTTCTGATTTGCTTGTTAAAAGCCTTCATATGTTTCAAATGTACCAGCATGTTAACTGCTGAACTGACAACATAAGCTTTAATCCACACTGATTCTTTAGCCTTGTACTTGATGATGGAAGAGCCAAAGGAACGGATGGACCTGGCAGAAAGACCCACTGAAGCCCAATAACTTAGCTATCTGTTTTGTAACCAGTGTGTTTCTTGGAAGTGAGAAGATTAAGTGGATCACCTGGTGTGCTCTCTGCCTAGTAGAAAGAAGCTTATTTAAGAGGACAAGAGAATCTATGCCTCTGTCCATAAAGAAGATGGGTTCTACAGAAGACCTTGACTATCCTCAAGACATCTTGCAATACAGCAGTGGATTTTTAGTCTCAAAGGTAAGAAATGTAACTCAGTCTTGGATAGATGTCTGACAGTATGCAGACAGAAATATTCAATGTTCTCACTTTAGGTGCTGAATGTAAGTCTTTGAAATGAAAACTTGCTCATATGAAAGCATCCTCTCTGCTCCTTTTAGCAGGAAGGAAATTTGGAAAGAAAATATTTGAAAGTGACCTGACCCCTCAGGATAGGCTTAACAGTATTGAGACCTGTCTGACTGCTGGGGGCTTGGATGAGCAGACCTTCTCTGCATGAGGCTTTAAAAATACACAGGGTTTTATAGCTGAGGGCTTGCTCTCTGCTTGCCTCAGATGTAGAGAGTTCCTTCAGTAGTGGGACTTTTTTCCCCACTTTTCATTTCTGGAGTTTGAGAAAGAGCTGATGTGAACTGCCTTTTTCCTCCCCTATTAACCATGCAAAGAACAAGATTTTTTAAATATCTTCTCAAAGAATTTCCTTCCTTCTCCCATGTTTTTCTGTATGTATTATGCAGGCATCTGACCTTGAGAGCTTCTATGTGTTGCCTCTTTTCACATGAAAGATAGACTCTAGTATGATGACTCTTCTTCCAAACAGCATTTGATTAAGGCACAATGATAGTACTAATAGTTACTCTTCCCTTATTGTTTACTGATGTTATTTGCCTTTCTGTGTGTAAGCATTTGTATGTATAATATCCACTGCAGCGGAGATTTTTTCCTCATTCACTAATTACATTTCCTATTGTCCCTTGCTTCACCTTTGGCCAACATGGTAAGGTAAAGAATACTCTTCAGGTTGTGCATATACTGCTGCATCCTATGGCTCCTGAAAGACAGAGCTGACAGTAAAGAGAGGAAAAATGAATCATGAAAAATACTCTTGTACTCTTGGGGCAAAAAGCAAGAAAGTATGGGAGTATGTACTCTGAAACTAAGGAACAGCCAGGAACATTCACACCCAAAACAGGTTTCTCAATGTGAACCTTTGTGAGCCAAAACCATTGGCTGGCTTTTTCAGAAAAGGAAAAGGGAAAAAAAAGAAGTGTACTGCAAGCACTTGATGGTGTTATCAGTGTTCAGAGAAACTTCAGTTTAACCATTTTTGTTTATATGAAATATGATTTTTACATGAAAAAAATATTATTTTGTGTATATTTTCTCCAACAAAGCTTTAGAAATGCAGTAGGCTTTTGTGCTTTCCACTGACACCTCGCTTTCCTTTCCCTCAGGTTATGTTCACTGCTTGTGAGTTGGGGGTGTTTGATCTTTTGCTGGAGTCAGGGGAGCCTCTGTCCACAGATGCCATTGCTGCACGCTTGGGTACCAGCACCACAGGGATGGAAAGACTGCTGGATGCCTGCGTGGGGTTGAAGCTCTTGGCAGTACAGCTGACGCAAGAAGGAGGTAATAAAGCATAAGAAGGGGAAGAACCTATAAGAGTTAAATCTCTGATGGTTTGGCAAGTGAGTCAAGGTGGGGGGAGGTGATATCTAATCTTAGGACAGTTGCTGGAAGAAGAAGAGGATCACTTGGGAGCGTCATCTCCTCTTCAACTGAAAGAGAAGTATCAAATGCCACCATTATTAAATAAAGGTGTAAAGTAGAACCCAGGTGAAGGGCTCTATATCCCTAAATGTCTTTTGCAAGAGCCTCAGGGATCTTGGAGAAGATATTCAGGGTGTCTGCAGAGTTGGTCTCAAGAAAAATCTAAGGTGTGGGCATGACTTTAAACCTTAAAACAAAATGCCAGGGTAGATGGGCAACGGCATGATTTAAAAACAAGCTTTATTTATTTTTGTGGTTTTACCACCAAATGAAGTATTTAGTTAGGTTGCTGATCTGAACTGAGAGGTGATGGAAGTTTGTCCTTGCAGCAGAAATGTTGAGTCCATGGAGTCAGGAGGGATTTCAGACCATCAGACTGCTGGTCAGAACTGGCCAGAGTCTTGCAAGTTGTATCCCCTGCTTTGACTTTTGTTGTTTGGCCCTGTTTACACTACTACTGTAAATCCTGCTTACAGGACTTACAGTAGTTGCTCACTGAGTTTAAGGAGAGCAGGATCTATCTTTTACATTCCTTTTGTGTGACAGTCCCATGGGTGAGTGATGGCATTGCAGATGTGTTGGAGGAAGCACGAGAGATTTCAGTGAGTCCTTTAGGCATTCAGTCTCTCTGTAGAAGGTTCTGTCCTAATGAACTGAGAAGGGAGTAGATGTAGTTAGCATGCTGTTTTGGGGACTTGTCTCCCACCTTCCACTTGCTGACCTTGTTGACTGGCACAGATGCTTGCCTGCAGGGGCTTCTTGTTTAAATAGGGCACACCAAAGGCTTCTGCTGATAGTAGAAGCCTATGAGTAAATAATGACACTCATAAAGAATTCCTCTTGCTGTTTTTGAAAGAAATGTTTGGTGCTAAAGTACAGGTAGGCAGTGCTTACTCAGATTGAATGGAGCAAGATACATTTCAGCAGCCCTCAGCCACTGCTCATTGTAGTGGAAAGATTGATTGCAGAAGCAGTGTAGTTGTGTCTTTGGTTATGTGGACATCTTTTGGTGACAAGTACCACACTGTGCAGTAGGTTTGGCAAGGTGGTATATACATGTTAGTAAATATATTTATTTCACCTATTAGCCCTCTACAGAAACACAGACATTTCCAACATCTACCTTACAAAATCAAGTCCCAAGTCTCAGTACCATATTATGATGTATTATTCCAACACAGTCTACTTGTGCTGGCACTACCTGGCTGATGCTGTGAGGTAAGGAGGAATGTTGTGTGCTGTCTGTTGCAGACTGCTTTGTGGTGTCTGTTTGGCTGCTCTGACTGGTGTATTTCTGCGGAAGGGCACAATGATGATGCTGGCTTGTTCCTAGAAATAAAAAAAATAGCAGATCATTTCAGCTTGTAATCCAGTCAATATGTATTCCTGTTTTCCATTTGTGTGTGGTTTTGTTTACCTTTTCTTCTGATGGTAGAAGTGACCCAGGAATTGGATTTTATGTGTTTGACCTTCTGGAAAGCATTTGAACATTACAGTGTCTCTTAATACACCACATTAAATGATGGGTAACGATGGCTAAAGTTGCTTCTGCAAAGGGTAAAGGAGTAATTTAATATGGGACTGGAGTTTCCTTGTTCAAGTCTGTGCAACTGATGATTAAACATGGTGTGTGTCATAGTGATGATTGCACCAGTCTTGTACTTTTATATGAGATGTGTTCCCATAGATCATAGAATGGTTTGGGTTGGAAGGGACCTTAAAGATCATCCAGTTCCAGCCCCCCGCTATGGGCAGGGACACCTTTCACTAGACCAGGTTGCTCAAAGCCCCATCCAGCCTGGCCTTGAAAAGAACCAGTCATTCCTGTGAAAGGCTGAGAAATACGTAAGCATATTTTTGGGTGGCAAATGAGGGTGCTTTTACAGCCGTTACAAGCAGGCTGGTATATATTCTGTACAAAGTTAAGCACCTTTCACGTGATAAACTAGCTGAAAATGCAGCCCAAGGTGTATTTAGGATAAAAGAAATAGAAATCCACACTCATATGCTTTTTTTGGTTGCTATTTTAGAGAAGGAAGAAACCAGTATGAAAGAGCTTTTCACATTTCATCTAAAGACCCATTTGGAGCAATGTACAGGTAATCAGTATATTTATAGAAGTTTTATTATTCTTATTGTAGATAAAATTAGTTTTTTAATTATGGCTCAGGACAATAAAATATGATTATGTGAAAATACCACTCATCAGAACTCTTCACACGGCATTTTCCTTTCTCAACAGTATCCATTACTGGGACATTGTCTAATATTTTGGGTAGAAATCTATCATTTCTTCTGAAAAACATATCACAGGTCTCTTGCACAGAAAGGATGGTATATGAAGGGGGGGGGGGAATCCCTTTGAAGCCTAAGATTTAGCATCATAGTATACTGTTGGACTTCGCTAGTCTTAAATCCATATTTAAATGCATGAATATGTAGCTGTACTCTTCTGCGAGGTAAGTTTATATGTCGAAAGAGTATATTTTATGTCAATAAAAACAGAGATTAGTGTTTAACTAAAACTTCTAATAATAATTCTATGATAGGAATTGCCAAGGATATTGTAAATTACCTGTGCTGTGTCTGTTTGCATTACTAGATCAGAAGAAGAAATGCTGAAATTCATGGCTGGCCAGAACTCAGTATGGAGCGTATGTGGCAGGGATGTACTTGTTGCATTTGATCTTTCCCCTTTCAAGCAGATCTATGACCTGGGAGGTGAGTGTCATTAGGTCTTCTTTAAAAGCTTCTGAACTGTCTTCTTATAATGGCTTCTCCTGTCCCTCCTTCCTTATGGGCAACATGGGGTGAGCAAATGTATCTTGCCAGCTTCCATGAGACTGAATGCCCTGAATGCTCTATTGTCTGCATCACTTCACGGAGAAGTTGCTGAGGAAGTTGGCTTTGTGCCAGCACTGACCTTCTTTTGCTTTCAACCCAAAGGAGGTGGAGGAGCTTTGGCCCGGGAGTATGTTTCTTTGTACCCAAATTCCACGGTCACAATTTATGACATTCCAAAAGTCATACAAGTGGCCAAAGAGCAATTTATTCCACCTGAGGAGCATCGTATCACTTTCCACAAAGGTAGGTGTGGATAGTGGTGTAGTGTTGTCACAGCTGTTCCTCCTGAGCCCCTTGTCTCTGCTCAGAGGCACCACACTGGAGGCTCAGGTCTCCAGTTGCCCCTCATGTGGGCAAAGTGTCCCATATTGCAGCTTTCCCAGCTCAGGTCTGCAGTTCATTGCTGCCACAGGGCAGTCCCAGTTGTGCATCTGCAGCTACCTTCTCTCAGAGACAACTCTATTATTCAGCAACTCAGAAACTTTTTACTCCTGAACAGAATTATTTCATTTCTTCAGAATGAGGGTATTTTAATACAAAAATAAGAATAAAAAAAGTCCTGCAGTTTTGAAAAGCTACCATACCATGTTACAGATTTCCCTATCACTCCCTTTTCTCCTGCACAGGCCTCCTGGCAAATGTGTGGGATGCCAGGCCTGCTCTGAGCAAGGGTTTTTCCTTCTCTGGGAATGATAAATTGTTTTAAAGTCCTAAGAGATGTCAGGCTTTGAATGCAAGTGAGCTAGTCTGTGTTTTTCTTGCCCAGTTCATAGCCTTTGCCTTAGCGATGGTCTTTGCACCATCTATGATGAACATGAGTGCAGGGAGATCTAACTTTAAATGTTTACAAAAGTCTTCAAAGTGTTATAATGACAATACTCCTTGAAGCTCAGAGTGACGGAAGAAGCCTTGAAGAAGGGAGGGAGTATATAAAAGCAAAGATAGAGGATCACTGGAAATGTTATGTGTGAGTATTTTGTGCAGTTCTGGCGTCCTCAACATAAAATGGACATGGAACTGTTGGAACAAGTCCAGAGGAGGGCCACGAGGATGATCAAGGGACTGGAGCACCTCCCCTATGAAG
>JASSUY010030187.1:0-18138 GCA_032466535.1 Forpus xanthops
CACAGAACTGTCTGAGGGGGGCCTCAAACCACGACAGGCAGCCACAGCTTCTCTGGGCACCCTGTGCCAGCGCCTCAGCACCCTCACAGGGAACAGCTTCTGCCTTAGAACCAACCTGAACTTCCCCTTTTTCAGTTTGAACCCATCACCTATTCTATCGCTCCAGTCCCTGATTAAGAATCCCTCCCCAGCATCCTTGTAGCCCCAATCAGACACTGGAAGTGCTCTGAGGTCTCTGTGCAGCTTCTCTTCTCCAGGCTGAAGAGCCACAGTTATCTCAGCCTTTATATGTCTCCGTATTCATGAAATCTCAAGCTGCTTTTGTGGAGTGAAATGCAAGTTTTGTGTATTTATTACACATAGAATGGTTTTCTTACATACATTTGAATTTCAAAATAAGGCTCACAAACTGCCCTGTGTTTTGCCCAGTGCACACAAAAGGACATGAACCCAGTCCATGAGCAAAACTGCACCAGTTGGTGCCTAAGCCACACTGCTGAAGCCTGGGAATACTTTGACCTTCCCAAGGCATTCCAGCAAGACAGGCCCAGCACTTGGATCACTCAGAAAGAATCACCCTTCCCTTTGTCAAAGTGCTGTCTTTCCCCTGCAGAGAACAGTAATCATATTTCTCATCTGAATTTCCCCTAAACAGGAGTTATTGCCCATACATTTGATTTGTGAAGCAATTAAGCAGGTTGGGATTGTCTCCTCATACTTTTCCCATTTGCAGGCTCCATTGCTGGCTCTGGGAGATGCGGCTTATTTGTTCTTGCAGATAATGTCATTTCTACTGCTAAAAACTGTAATTCCTGAGCATGTGCATCCGATGGCCCATAAGCTCTGATTGTATCTTCGCAGATGCCTTTTTTTCAGGCGAAAAGGAAATGTTATCATCATCTAGCCTGACCTCCAGCATAACACAAGGCATAGACATTCACCCTGTAATTTCAGTGCTGTGCCTTGCGATTTCTGCTTCAGCTGGAGACATGAAGAAACATCCATCCTTCCCTTCACTTCTTGCAATAGGAATATTCCATGTCACTGAGCAAGGTAATTTAGCCACTTTGGTATGGAGAGGATTTGATTGACCCGAGTGGGTATATTTTGATCAGATATATTACCTCAAACTTTCTTTGACATATATGGTGCTTTTCTGTGATTGATGAAGATTCAGTGTCATAGGTTTGAGTTTTTTACAGCAGCAAATATATTACTCTTGAAATTACTAAGTTCCAGCTGGTCAGGAAATAGTTGTATTTGTTTTGCAGACATGATGGCTTGTTCTGCTGCTTGTAACTGGAAAGAAAAGGGCTGTGTTCCTGCAATCAAGTTCAGCATTTTTCATTTCTCAGGCTGGAACTTTCCAATCAATGTGAAATGAGACATTTTATGTCACAAGGATTTTGCTTCTGCTGTGACGTTTTGATTTGTAATTGCTACCGCTTGAACGTGCTTATTCTCACCTTTAATAAAGGGGGCAGGAGGATGTTTGCATCACCCAGAGACGTTTCCCTCTCTGATCAGGACCCAGATGTGCTGAGCAGGGTCTCTGGTCCTGGGAAAGGATGCTGTTGAACATTCTACTTCAAAGTAAAAGGTTCAGTCATCTGCAGATGGCAATATGCCAATACACCCAGGGTTTAAGTTTGGTAGGGTTATTTTCTTTTCCTACACAATATTTTAATTATGCTGTTGCTATAATTACTTGAGTTAAAATGGGATTTATAATGCATTTAAAAGCTCTTTTCCTGCGTTCTCACATTTGTCTAGACTTCTCAGGTGCTTGAGAGAAAAAAAAAGCAAGAATCAAGGCAACTCAGTACGTGTGCACACTTAATGAAGCCCATGCATCTCCATGAGCAGGATGCAGGGTCTGGATCCATTGTGTCTAAGCTGCAAAGTAACATGAAGGTAGGTTCAGAGGAGTCAGTTAAAACAGTGCCATGCAAGGTATTTTACTGCTCTTGCATGGATTCCAGCACATATCAGCAAAAGCTCCGGCCTCTGTAACAGAGGTGAAAAAGGGAGCTTTTTAAATTAACAGCTTAAAGACTGGGAGTCAATGAGAGAATGTGGGACGCGCCAAGACCACACTCATGGTCCTCTCTCCATGTCTCACAGGAGGCTGCTAAGGAACTATCATGTAATCAGTACCTCTCTACTGCAAATCCATTGCATGGAAGCGTTTGTCTCATGCATTTTCCCACCTCTAGCCCCTGTGAGTTTCCAACTGTTGGATCTCCTAGGTGTTTATTTTCACTCAGCTGCTGTCTAATGACAGTGCAAATATACAGACAAGTATACTGGGAGTTGAGACCTCCTTGCTTTTAGAATGGACATCTACAACCTTTATTTGTTCCCCTGTTGTAGCATATTGCCCAGCACTGCCTCTTAAAAATCACTGTCCCAAAGAGTAGAGGAGCCTAAACATACTTCAGCGTAAGACATGGCCAATATCCTTATGCCACATGCCAGGAACTCACCTGAAGGTGGCAATAGTTGAGAGCCATGGGATAACTGGAGAGATGGATCTTTGAGCTGATGGAGACCAGCTCTCCCTATGAAACACAGGCAAGCTGAAAGAGGAAAACTGGTACTGTGGTCATGTACTTGCATAAAAGTCTTATGAGATTGGGTCCCAATCCTAGGCTGGCTCAAATCCATGTGAAATGCAAGTTCTTTGGAGCTCTTCAGCTCAATTTCTTAATGCCCCTTTAGTAAACAAAGCTCCCAATTCACCTTCCCAAACAGGTCTTGACTTCAGTACCTCTTCATGCTTTGGTTATCCAACTTCAAGCGGGGCTAATGGGTGGCATGAAGAACCCTAAACCTTGCAGTAACTAGGTGCAAAGCCCTGCCTCTGGGTTGAAAACCCCAATTTCTCCAGACAACAGCACAGTGCCTCTGACTGATTTGTGCAACTTTTTCAGCACTCTTTGGACTTCATTGTTCCACAGCAAATGGTGGGGATTTTAACTGCTGCTGCAGCGGCAATTATATCAATGATGTGTCACTTGTAGATTTAGTGGTTCAAATCCTGCTGGCTGACACTGGCAATTTCTTGCGTGATAAATTCTAACAAAGCAGCTAAAACAAGCTGCTAATTCCGTACTGCTCCTGCTTTGGTGCTGATTAGAATTCCCAGTCCTGCAGAGCGGGCTATAATTATTATTTTCTCCTAAGTTGACAGGGGAATTAAATATTAGAAATGGTGAATACATCCCCGTTTATCTGAAAGGGAAAAACAGTGCAACTTCAGTGCCAAGAATGTGACCCCATGGCTCCATTTGCAGGATACTGAGATTCAGAATGATGGATCTCATGTATGACGATACTTTCAGGTGGCAGCATCTGAGATGGCATGAATGCATGGAGGGCCATATGTAGTAGGACCTGCTGCCCAGAAAATAGTCCCTGTAAAAAAGGAGAAAGGAAACTGATGTTTTCAGAAGTAGAAACGGACCCTGGAGGATTTGATTTGCAGCTTATTAGGAAGACTGTAGAGAGGAATGGAAATAAGAAAAGCTGCAAAGTTGGTTTTCATTAAAAGTTTTTGGTTTCTTGCCAGAACTTTTTTGTTGTCTTGTTAGAAGAAGGCTGTGGCCTTGAGGATTTTTATTTGCCTAGATAAAATAATACACTGAGGAAAGTCAGGCTCATTCCATAAACATCTTTGCCTCATTAAAACTCCTGGCTTTCTCTTGAGAAACATCATTCTGCTTTCAGTAATGTCTCTTTGAAGTGCTCCTTAGAATCAGGTTTCCATATAGTAAATCAACTTTGGTCAGTATCAGACCATCTAGAACCTGCATCCAGAACATCAGCTGCATTAGCAGCACTAACTGGTGCTTCTAGTGAGGTTTCCTCAGTCTGTCCCTAATATTTAAACTGAAAAACAAGCCAGAAATGTCCATCCCTGGCATAGCCCAATTTGAACATTATCATCAATGATGCAATTGTACCTTTTTGGAACCATGTTTGGCTCAAAAATATGGATAGTCCTAACCAGAAGAAAAGCTTTTCCTTATCTCTAGCTCTGAAAGAACCAAAGGATTTTTCACTCTTAGCTAAGTAAAATCACAAAATCCACAGATCTTTGCATTATTCAATATTTTCCATCTTCAGACTGCAATCACTTATATCTGCTATTTTAACAAGCATTAAGAGCTCTCATCCGCTGGAGTGGAAAACTGAGATACTAAGGTACGCATGAAGATAATTTATTGCCCTAAAATATCCAGCAAGGTGACCAGGTTTAGATTTCACTCTTTATTTAGATTTATTCTTTTGCTTACAACTTCAAAGACAAAATTAAAGATGAATTATTATTTGCAAAACCAGGAAACTAGGGCATCGCAAATGTCATAGAGGAAGTATCACAGCAAAATACCCACCATGAAACTGCCAAAAGGAATTATTGAGGATAACTTTAGACTTAAGTGGAATGAAGTGAACTTTTAAATTGGACCTCTGGGAATTCATTTGTATATTTTCAGCCCATTTGCTCAATGTCATGTGTAGAATTTGAGGGTTTTTTTTGGTTTATTATACAGGTGGGGGCATTAATGTGCTCTGACTGAGCCAAGCAAAAAACCATCTAGGTCTGAGTGGCCACCTTTGTAGTTAACAGAGAGAAGAAGGCAGCCCTGAAGGACAAGAGGTGCCTCTCTTGGGAAGTGGATGTAGGACAGAGAAGATTAATTGCCCACTAGGAGCTCCTTATTAACTATGAAGCAAGTCCAGAATGACTACTTCAGACTTATACAGCTGCATCTAGATGAGATGAATCTTGCGCTCAAAGAAAGGCAGGCTGTGAGAGACTGAGCAAGGCAGGATCAAAGTAGGAAGGCAGCAGCTCAACAGCATAGTTTGCTTCTAAAACACTAGTGACTGTGAGCCAGTGCAGAAGAAGAAAACACTGGCAAAGGGAGCATGCTGTGGTGCTCTTGAGTTCAAAAGGGCTTTGCTTCTTACAAGTGTTCTTGGGCTGGGACAAAACTGAAGTTCTCACTCAGCAGACAGTTCCCATAATGAAGAGACAAAACCTGAGCAGCTTTGAAGCTCCCCCAGGCATGGACAAGCTCCCTGCAGGAGAACACCTGCAAACTCCAGAGCAGCAAAAGAGCCCTGAAAGGATTAAGGAGAGCAGGGGCTCAGGAGGGGGTTGTGGTGAACCTGAGTGACAAAATAAATAACAAGGATTCCAGCTTGTGTGTGCTTTTGAAATTGGTTATTTTTCTTACTATTAGGAACTATATATCTCTAGAAGCACAAGAGATGAAGCCTGTGTCACCATACTTCTGTCTCCTGGGCAGGAGACATTAGCATGTACTCTGATACGTCCCTGCCTTTTGGCCAACTGGCAAACAGAATGGGTACCCATCTAATTTGTGCCAAAGGGTTTTTTTGCCAGCAAAGAAAAGGTCTCTCCTAAAAATCTAGATGGGCAGCTACATAGGAGAGGCAGATGTAAAGAAAATATTGCAAAAGACTTTGAAAAACACATCCATGCCCTGATCCAAGAAAAAAAAACAAGTTTATTTTAATGTCAACTTCTTGAAGCCATTGTTCAGCAGTTCCAATGGCCTCCTTCACTGCCGAGTTGATTACAGTAGACCCAGCTTGGCTGGGCCAGGGAGGCTCAGAAACAAAACTCATCCTTGTGCAAAGGCACATGAAGATCAAGCTTACTCCTCTCAGAGAAAGGGTAGCAAGGGACAGAGGTTGACCATGCCATGGATGAAGCTTGACAACCCCATGGATGGACAGACAGAGTCAGAAGGACATTATTTTGGACACTGTTGAAATGGAAATATAGATCTGCCCTTTGAGGATGGGTAGAGTGAAGGACAGTGAGTTAAATGGACAGGGTTGGCTTGCAAGCAGAGAGCTTGCAGGACAGATCTTTAGCACTCATGACATTTCTTACTAACCACCACAGCAAGTGATGGTGGCACTAACTGAAACAAAACACAGCTGTAGTGTGGAAGCTGTCGCCTGTCACATCCAAGGGCACCCTGTGTCTGGCGCAATGTGACACTGTAAAGTCTTAAAACACTTTCTTGACAGTCCCTGAAAGAGGGTGTCACACCTGAAGGAGGACTTCTTTGCAAACAATAGCTTGAGAACACCCTTTGATTTCATTATGCCTCACCAGCCTTCTTGCCCTCAGCTGTACTTCCCTCCCAATAAGTCCTCTTGTGAGAGCTATTTTTCCCCCTTTAATCTATGGATGATTCAGGACTCCTTTCTGGTAACCAAAACCTTCCAATTGTAACTTGTATTCATAAAAATAGAGGCTTAACCTTCAGGTGCCTGCATTGTCTTGACAAAGTTCCAGTCATAAAAACCTCTTGAGCAACTTGGGCACTGATGGATTGGAAGCCATAAATCTTGCTGTTATTAGAGCCACAGTTCTCCATGCTCATTGCAACAAGTACTCACCAGTCATAAATCCTTGTCTCCTTTTCTAAAAGAGCCCATTTTTAATGCCTCAGTAAGTTCTAGATTATTCTTTAGCTATTTGGGTGCTGCTTAAGACATTAGAGGCAATCTCAGAGAGAAAACCAGTCTCCAGTGAAGCTCTCAAAGGAATCCCAACAGTAACACAAACACCATTGCTGAAGCCACAAGGGAAGCAGGTGAATGATTTTCTCCCTTAAGATATTGTCCTTATTCTCTAACATCAATTGAATGGAACTGGAGAGCAGGCTCTTAGAAAGTTGTTGCTTCTATTCAAATGAATACACCCAGAAATAACAACCAAAGTCCCAACCAACTAAATAAATCATTTTGATCAGATGTAGAGTGCTATTTAGATGTAGAGATGAAAAGGTGAGATTGTCTTCACATCAAGGTAGAAACACGCTCCTGAAATGATTTTCAAACCTCCAAGTATTCTGTGATAAAATATCCTATAAGCAGCATTTCCTTATCTTTTGTATACAGCACCTGAATGATAATCAATTCCTCTGTAAAACAGATAGGCAGGTGATTTTTTCCACTTGCAGCATCAAAAAAACATTAATTCAGTTTATGAATTGAGAAATGCATTGATCAGGTTTGAATTCTGACTTGTTGCCGAGTTCAAAAAAACAACCCAAAACTCACACATTTTTACACCTTTATAGAGCCTGAATAATGCTCACTTCCAACTCCATGTCCCTGCAGATACAGTGCATCCCAGTGTGTTCCCAAGGCCAGAGCTCTGCAGGAACTGTGTGAATAAACCCTTCAAGTCCTTCAAGCCGAGGTGGAAGGAATGAGCAGCAGTAGGACGGGTACCAAGCTGCACATTCAGATCTCCTTAAAGATCGCACTCAGAGCTTCCATAAAACCCAACAACACTCTGGCTAGATATAGGGTGATGGAACACCTTCATCTCCTGCGTATATTCATACAGTTTTGGATGCATGAACATTTATAAACATGCTTCTACTCACACTTGGGCAAGTTAAGGTACTATACACTGTGAAACACCAGAAAACTCAGTGCCAGAAGACGAACCTTCTCATTTGAATGGTGATTCATAACAATCAAACCCAGAGAACTGGAGGACACTCAGTGTCATCTCCTTCTCAAGGTAAGTTACTCTTGTACAGAAGAAGAGTCCATCCCTAAGTCAAGGCAAACACTTGGACAGCTCAGCTTACACAAGCAATGTGAATTCTTGTGCACTGCCAACACATGACTATGGTAAATGGTCTTTGCCAATCCCTGGCTGTGTTTGAGTCTTTGCCAAGTAACTCTGGGGTAGTAGCTCTGGTGGACACACATCCGTATTGCAGATATGAGTATGATGGTCTCTTATCATTTTCAGTAAGAGACTCATTGGTGGCACCGACAGCTAAGTCATGCTGTGCCCTAGCAGGTCAGGGTTGATGTAAGATCAGGGGAACGACAGCAACCAGGGAAGCATCTTGGCTCTGACACAAGGACAAAGCAACATGGAAGGAAACCACCCACCCAGCAAATGTCAAGTGCAATTTAAATGGAAGAGTCAATGTCTCTAAGCTCAAAGTTCTTTCAGACAAACAGACACACACCCCCAAAACAGCCATTACAAGTATTTTCCTCCTACTCAGCAGGAAAAGACACCAGGGATGATTTAATGGCTGAGTCAGTTGCATATTGATGACAGGGGATGACGCCAAGTCCTGAAGTTTGGCAAGGAGATGGAGATCCCATTGTAGTTTCTATTACAGCGTGTGAAAAGCTCCTTACTATAGCATTAAAAAAGGTTTCTTTTTTCCCCAGTGAAAGCTCTTGCTGACCAAAATAACATCTTCAGCTAGCGTATTCTTTTCTTTCTTTCTTTATAGAAGGAAGAGCAATATATACACAACCTCCTGGTGGAAGTCACGTAGCAAACACATTGATCTCTTTGCACTAAGCCATCAGTAGCTCAGCCTCTCCATACCAAGAGTAGTCAGCAGATGCCTTTCCTATTCCCAAAGCTGCTGGGCATAGGGCAAAGAGACAGTCAGGGCATGGCCCTACAGCAAGCAGCACTTGTGTCCCCAGAACACAAGACTGTTGAATAGTTACTGGCTTCTCTTGTTTTCTGGTGCTTGAACTTTTGGGTCAGTCTCGGGTCTCAGTTTCAAGCTTCCCCTAGCAACCAAGTCAGTGGAAAGCTCACTGTTGGAACAAACCCCAGCATTTCTCACTGATTCACAAAAGCAGTCAGAAATTCTCCTATTATCAGAAGGCAATAAACCCATGAAAACTAGCAAGGGGAGGTTTGCTGTAGGGCACTGCCTGGAGCCCATCACTGGGGAGCTGTTTTCAATGGCCATGACTTTTCACCTGAGCTAACCCCTATCAAATTGATACCCAGGACTCAAATGACAAGTCCTTTTTCATTGATGAATCAGGTGATACCTGAGGAAGAAAGTTCTCTGTTGATAGCATATGTAGAACTGCATGTGACCCCAGGCATGTAGAGAAGGAAGCAGATTTTCTCTCCAGATGGCAAGCTTTACTTAGTCTAATTGCAAACATGTCCCCAAACACCTGAACACTCTCCACATACACACTGAAACATCACTTTACAGGCTGGCGGTTGGAAGTAAAACTCATTTAGTTATCTAGAAATATTTAAAGATCAAAACTCCAGCTCTCTGTGCCTGCTGGGTATCTCCAAACAGCCTTTTGGAGTCAGCGTGTTGTATGGGTCTCATTGGCTGCAGCACAGGGCATCACAGGATGCCCTCTTTAACTCTAAAATTGATCATGGGATTAATTAGGAGGTAGGTAGCAGTATAGACTTCCAAACTGCCTTATTTCCTCATTAGAGACTGCTCACTTCACAGCCTCATGATTCTGAAGGAGTAAAGACAGGGCCAGGTATTTAGCAGCGCAGGTCGATACATCCCCATTGACTTTGCAAAGTCAATTTATGTCTCTTCTACCCAACCTGACATACTCAGAAATCAGTGATGAGACTTGCAATGACTTCCATGGAACTTTGGGTCAGGCCAATAAAAATGATCCATACTTATTAATTCTTACAGTGTTTGGCTGGTAATGAGGAGATTTTCCTCCTTGCCTCCCCTTCTTCCCTGTTCAAAGTTCACAAAGGCAAATTTGACTATTTTTCAGCAGTGGAGCATTTAAAGCAACATGTTTTGTTGCAATTCATCCCACTGTTTGACAGGATGAACCAGTATAAAACCTTATTTCTCTGTCAAATATTTGCTTTACTCAGTTTTCAGTTATCATCTCAGGCTGCACGGTACATGATAGAGATGCAGAGGGAAGAAGGAAAGTCTGCCCATTTGAAATGGTGCTCCAAGTGTCACAGCATACTCTTTTTCCTCCTTTTTAACAAAGTGGCAACTAAACTATGAATCCTTAAAAAGCATTGGGAATCCAATCACCCAAAACATCTTCCAGGACATGGCGCCTCAGGCTCTGATTTCAAACTGTGTGAAAAGCAAGTTTTGCTTAAATTAGTGGCTTTGACTTTCAAATCAGAGGTGAGTTGGTGTTTTTGATCAGAACAATGATGATTTCATTACATCTCTAAAGATGCTTCATTGTGTTTGCCAGAGGTGGAGACAAATGGAGTTCATCAGCCACCATCCCCAACCACTCTGACAGCTCTGAAGATAGACACAAAAAGCCAATACCTGAAGTGGATCCAAATGAGATAAAAATCAAGGATTTTTGTTATAACACTCACGTTCCCCTCTGCATCCCTAATGCCAGGCATTACTTTGTGGTGATTTGAAATCCAACAGCAGCTTTTATTGATGGAACATAAACCAGAATGGGCTTGAAAGAGAAATGAAACCTTCATTTAGGGGGAGAGACAAATGAGCTTAACTGATTTCTGCGCCCAGAGTTAACAAGTGTTTAAAGGGTTTTATTCACCATTGTGAGTGTTAAATCTGTGCAATGTGCTGTAGTGCAAATGGGCCCTCCTTGCAGAGCTGTTTTCCCATTGAAAGACCTGTCTGGGAGTTCAGTGAAATACTTGGTCAGAAAGTGGTCAAGTTGCTTTCATGCACGCAGCAGTTATGGAGAGGATGTGGAAGCTGCTGAAATGGAATATCTTCAACATTCCTTTTAAATAAAACTGTATCATTTCAGCCTTAAAAGGATTTTCCTGTGAAGCATTTTGGAAATGAAACAGTTTCAAACCTGGATCAATGTGTTCTCTGTGTCTAGGTGCATGAACCAAATCCTTCCATCTTCCATTTTCATTTCAAGTTCAAAGTTTCCCAATGGTTTAATTTTCATTGTGAGTGAAGACGGATTGGATTTCATGAAGAATGTTGGCTTTCATGCGTTCTTGCCTGCTCTGAATGGGAAAAGTATTTGATCCCTCTAGCAAAAACTGCTTCTACATCAGCAAGGATCCCTGGTCCAGACCGTTTCTGTTCTATAACCGTTGTCATGGAAGGCCAACGGGTTTTACCTTTTTAGGGCAGTTTGCTTTATGTATCTAGTTCTGCCCTCCCTGACCGTAGATAGCATTGACTATAATGAGTTTTTCAAATTATGGGTCTCATGCTCCACTAAGGCAAAAAGCTGAATTATTAGGGCCAAGTACAGTGCAGTTCATTATCCACCCCTGACCTGCTATGGCTTTCATCATGCTAAAGAGTGACAGCAAAAATGGATTGGCCTCACAACACATTTAAAGTGATAATGGTACTGCTGATTTTAGGGTTGATGACATTTTCCACTTAAGCCTGGAAGGGTTGTTTGGCCTAACTGGAAAGCAGCACCATTAGCCATGGCCCACAAACTGCAGAAGAATGAGATCATCTGATTTAGAAGAAATACAATTTCTCCATACTGTCACCGCCTGTTTGTCTACAGGCAAATTATTCACTGTCTCTGAGCTTCAGCTGAAGCATTTCTAGGAAGCTGGGAATTATCCAACCTTGACAAATGTTCTTGGTCTTATCCCTTATCCCTGATCCTGGCACATATCTGTTCTTTCAGAGGCTGGAAACACAGTACTATGCACATCTGGGAGTTTTAAGAATCTCTTTCATTTTCAGAAAGTCCATTTGTTCTTATGGTCTGGACAAGGCAGAGCAAAAGCTCCTGTTTCCCAAGGCTGCAGTGCATATTTGCAGAACCATAAAGGAGTTATATTCACATTAAGCAACTCTATGGGGTTGTAAAAGTGTTGGTTAGCTAACGGATATGCAAGGTTTTGAGGCACCCAAAGGTTTGTTGGTTTTTTAGCTCCATAGAGGCAATGAAGGTGCAAAGACTTACAAAAGCACAAGAATAGTCCATGGTAACATCATCCCTTAAACACTGAAGAAACACCAAGGTGTAATAGTACTTGGCCACTCTCACACCATTGCTCTGCCCATGGAGAGCCAAGTACTTCTACCACTCCTACTGAGGGCAAAACTTTTGCCATCAGGAAAAGGGTGTTTCAGTGTAATCAAGGATTCCTTAGGAAGCTTTTCTGTTTGGGTGGTAGGGGAAGGATCACAGCCAGGCATGGTTTGTAGCACCAAGTTCATCAAAGGTGGAATATTCCTTTGTTCTTGTTTATATCATAAAAGACAGAAAAAACACCCTGACACTGTCTATTTCCACAGCATTTTGGTGACTCTTCCACATAGGTTGAGTGTGGACATTTTTAACTGTGGAATCACAGGGTTGCTGAAACCTCTTTCAATGCCATTTGCCAAAGCCAGCTTGAGCAAGTTGTGCCTGGAGATATAGCGCAAGTGGGCGAAGGTCTCTGTAAATGCCACTTGGATCTACCTCACTGGGCAGCCAAGTTTAAGACCCATCCTCTCTGTGCATCATCCTCATCTCCCTCCCTCCCTAGTGATGAAGATCCCCAGGTAATTTTGGAGGTCAGTTCCCCTCCATGCATCTGGGGGTTGGTGGAAAACACTGAGCTTCCTTCTCTGTAATTACCAGCTCTCAGCCTGGCTGAGCAAATGCTTTGATTCCTGTTCTTGGATGCAGCAAATTCTTCTGGTAGTCACAGTTTAAAATGCTTAGAGTTGGAGATTAAAGGAGAGCATGCTCCTCACAAAAGGACATTGAGCCCTGGGAAGGTTGTGATCATGCTCATTCAAGCCCTGGGCTAGCTGTCAGCACAGGAAAGTGCAGGGGTGAGCTTCAGAATAAAATCTAAGAAGTAATGGGAGTGGAACACAATAAAACTCATAAACTGGATACAGCCAAGGGAGCTGCTTCCCACATGCAGCATCAGAGGGGTCAGGGGATAGACCCAAAGCCCTTTCTCAGGCAGCGGCAGTGTTTTCATCCAGTACATAATGAAGGTGTGGGACTCATTGACATGGGGTTTGAAGGGTCCAAAGTTATCTCAGGAGGACATTAGATAAACTCAGAGGCTCCTGGATGGACCTGGGTAGTTCTGGATGAGTGGAGAGCAATAGTTCAGTGACAGCTCCAGCCTGAGCTGTGGTACTGGGGGGATGTTCTACCCCAAAAAGCTCATGGCTTGCAAGTGTACGAGTACTGCCCATGCTAGTGACCTAACAAAACCAGGAAAGATCCAGATAACTACAGGTGACAACACCTGGAAAAAGAAAGATGTATATGGGAATGAGGGGGTCAAAGCACAGAGAAGAGGATTAGCAGTTGTTGATGACTGATCTAGATAGTGCCAAGGCTTGAACCTGCACAGATCTCCTTGTGTGCTCAGAGGGAAGTGAGGAGTGGTTCTTGATGATGGGGACTTCCATCTAAACCCAGCAGCTGTGGGAAGTTTCTTGGTCCTAACCCACCACCCTCAGCTCACAGAGTGAGCAGAGGTGACCGCATTGTTTCACTGCATAGACTCAGCTAGCTTCTGCCCACAGAACAGCGCATGGACACCATGCAAGGCACAACATTGCCTGGGGCATGTTCATGGGGGAAAACCCTTCAGCTCTACCTCCCTCCTCCAGTGTCAGTGCTTCCTTGCAGTCTGCTCCCTCTCAGTCCCAACTTTCCCATCCTCTTGCCAGGGTGAGCTTGCCGCTCAGCTCACTCACTGTAGTTACAGTGGATTAAACTGATGCCAGAATATGGTGATGATCTCGAGGTAAAGCTCCGTCTGACCCAACCTGGCTGAGTGCTGGAGTCTCCTGTGCAGATGGGCTCTGTTCCATTTATCTGAGAATTATTTGCTTTATGGAAGGGATCTGGGCAATGGAAATTGTCAAAATGAAAATGCAGCTCCTCGAATGCAGCAGTAGAAGCACTAATAGGAGAAAAGCAACTTCCTCTCCCAGCTGGGCTGTAGGTCAGGGGGTTTTGCATCACCTTCAGCATTTAACCTTTTGGCAGCTGTTTGCACTGAATAAAACCCACCCTTCCCCATGACTGCAGGACCCATTCCCGGAGTTTCCATGGAAACCCATCTGCTTTACAAAATATCAGCTCCTTCCTCCAGTGGGAGAGCCTCAAACAGCAGATTTCCTCCTGACCAGTTCATCCATTTCAATGCACTGTTTGCTCACTGACCCACCAGGTCAAGAGCTCTCCCTGGCTCTGGCTCAGCAGTTGTTTTGATATAGGTTAAAGAAGCAGCTTACTTCAAAAAGCCATCACAGGATGCAAGAACTGGAAACCTGGACCATGAGATGCCCTCAGCTCCCGGGAGGCAAAACCCTGAAGCCACATACACAGTTCTCCAGCACCTGATGAAGACAGGGGTGGAAGATCATAGAATCATGGAATGATGCGTGTTGAAAGGGACCTTAAAGCTTTTCCAGTTCCATCCTCCTGCCACAGGTAGGGACACCTTCCACTGGAGCATCCTGCTCCAAGCCCCTGTGTCCAACCTGGCCTTGAACACTGCCAGGGATGGGGCAGCCACAGCTTCTGTGGGCACCCTGTGCCAGTGCCTCAGCACCCTCAGTGATCCCTCATCCTGGCCAGTCCTGCACCCACATGGCAGCTCAGCTTCATTCCCCGTGCTGTGCAGTCACTGGGCAAAGTCTGAAGGACTTTGGGCTCAGGACCAAGTGCATCTTTGCACCTCTTTTGCATGAAACCCTGCCTGAAAATACACTGCTGCATCCACACCTGGTGTAGTGGTGCTGCATCAAGACCAGCAGCATCCCTGCCTCTCCCAGTTCATGTGCAGCCTCTGACCCTGCTGAATTGGCATCAGGAAGAAACTTGCCCCCCAAGTGCACTGGCTTCACACTCATTTCTTCTGACAGGCACAGCTGCCTCCCCTGCTTGCCATAACAACCGTTTCCAGGCAGTTGTGCATCCTGGAAGCACAAGTCCCAGTGCTTTAAATCAGCCTAAACAGTTTCACAGACAAAACATCTTGTCGGCATCTACACAATCTCTCCTGATTGAAGCAGGGATGGATGTGACACATCCAAATCACAGTGCTTATCCTTTTATAGTGCTTGCTAACGCTCTTGGAGGGGTTGGGGAAGCAGCCTAAGGAAGCACAGGGCAGGGGATCCTTCTTTTGCTGACATACAAAGCACATTCAGAAGACATCCTGTGATTACCAGCTTGCATTAAAGCACAAATTGTTACTTATCCTCCCATCTTCGCAAGCAGCTCTCACTGTTTCTCTAAATAGCACCATAGGTGATTTAGAGAGGGCTGCAGGGCTTGGCAGAGGTTGTGGGTAGTGAGTTTTGCAGGTATTTGCAGTCTATTTTGCCAAATATTTGTTCATTCTGTCTCTTCAAATTGCTGAGACAGAAGGGAAAGAGAACCCTGGGACAAGAAGATGTGTAGGGATGAACACTGGATTCTCCATCATTTAAAGCTTAGGCCATCTGGTGCCAGAAAAGTAATGAGGATTTTGCTTGGAGAACTGATCTCAGCACTGCGGAGACTCCAGGAGTTGCCTGCAGGGAGTGAAGGGGTGAGGGCTTGAGGACCAGAGGATCTGGCACACTGTAAGGCTTTGTGGGCAAGCAGCATGAGGGCCCTGTCCCTCTCCTCTCACTTGTGCCTGTGTACGTGTGTATGTCTGCATTTATAGGGGTAAGTGCTGAGCACTCTGCTCCTCCAGAAGCACTACTCTAACCAATATAGCCAGTTCTCCAAAAAACAATGAGATTTTGCTTTCAAAGAGATTGAAATGAAAGGACATGAGTCCATTTCATTGACTTATGCTTGCAGCCTTTTCTCTGCTCTGTCATTACACCAGGGTGCGGATTCACAACCCATCAGAAGAGCTCAGGCTTCAAGGAAACCACTCAGTTTTGCACGTTTCCCAATAAAATGACTAATGCTGGCCACCGCACGATCCAAAGTGTCCATTTCCAGCCCTTTTCCCTGGCAAAGGCAGCTGTCAAACTGATAACTCACTGCCAAAGCTAAGGTTTGTCCAGATTATTCAGCAAATACACACAAGTGCTTGAGGAGAGAATCCACAGACAAATCACTAATCCAAAAGAAAGCTGGGGATGGCTGCATATTTGCTATTCCTGGCATGCTTAGAGCACGGAAATATGAGTAATTCTGGTGGCAGGATTAAAC
Organism: Forpus xanthops; assembly: GCA_032466535.1. NCBI lineage: Eukaryota > Metazoa > Chordata > Aves > Psittaciformes > Psittacidae > Forpus > Forpus xanthops. The sequence continues at coordinate 15,961 of JASSUY010030187.1, forward strand.
ACAATTTGTGCTCTCAATCATGTGATAGAAAGTGTATTAGATCTGTGAGAAAAGCAACACAAATGAGGGTTTTATGCAGTTGAATAGCATGAGACTTACACCTAATGTCATACCCTGGCTCCTTCAGCACGGGGCAGCCTTCCTGTACCACAGGAACACTGCAGGTACTCATATGGGGAAGAAAAAGGGTATTTGTATAATAGAACAACCCACTGTTGTAAATAAGTTTTGATAAGCTGAAGCACAGGGGAGCCCAAGGAGCCGGCCTGAAGCATGGGACCTGTTGCATGGCCATTATATATTGCTTTAATATGTCATTAATATGCACCTCTCCACGGCATTCCTGTGTTTTTCCACGAAAGACTGAAGAGAAAGCAGTTTCTGCTCATCACAGAGCTTCTCAGATTGCTGTCTCCCATTTTGCTGATGGGAACACAGAGGATTTGACTTTTCTCCTTCCAAACGTCCCCAAGGATAGGGCTTATTTCCCATCAGCAAAGCACCAGGGGGGGGACCTGGCTACCAGTGGGATGGCAGGAGTGTGCTGCTATGGTCCATGGGCATCCCCTCTGCTCCTGCCTGCTGTTTTAAGTCCTTCCACTTCAGAGCCCCCCATGCAGCACATCCAAGGGTGAAAAATCTCCTTCAGCCTGTTAATACAGTGCTAGGCCTTCCCATCATAGCTCTCCACTCTTGGGGAGGTTACTTAAGTCTTTGATTGGGAGGAATAAAGGCAACAAATCCATTTTAGGAGCTACTTGATCTGGTTCATGGACCACATGACATGAGACCTGAGGAAAGCAACCCCAAAGCATGGGGGTGAGACCAGCCCTGGGTGCTAGCTCAGGGGGTTTGCCTGACAGCAGTTTATTTGTCCTGCCACCATCTTCCTGCCAAAATAGGACTAAGCCAATGGAGTAGGAGGATGATGGCCAGCACCCCTGGTGCCTTGGTCTCCTTTACCTGCCAAGTGTAAAACAAGCTCACAAGGAGTGACAAGGACCTGCTGAAGGGGAATCAGACACAGTATGAGCCTTTGGATGGCATGGGTTTTTCCCATTAAAATAGTGCCAAGTCATCAAGCCCAAGCTTTTCCACATCATAACAACAGCGCCTGGTGCACAAAGGAGGATTGCTTTGAAACCGCAGCAAACAATCTGTTTCCAAGCTCTATAAACAAGAAACATCCTTTTTCCTTTAGAATCAGAGCAACTTTATTTAGCTTAAGTGATGGATTACATCAAAAATGGCACCTGCAATCCCAATCCATCCAGCTCCAAACCTCTGAGGTCCATATATCAGTCCTGGCTGTCCTGACACTGTGCTCAGGACCAGGATCAGCCTTTCCTGCTGCATTGGTTGGTAGAAACAAACTCGACAGACAAGGATTTCTCTTTCTGCAACAAGCTCTAAGCAGGAGGTGCTTCAGCAGGGAACCCTGCCTGGTTCAGCCTGCAGCCCAAAAGGGAAAGCCCTTATCTTCAGTGAGCACCATCCCCTAAGGATCCAGGCAGAAAATCAATAGGAGTGCAGAGGTTTGCTGGCTCTGAAGTGCTAAGGAGATAGGAACCCATTGTACACGATTAGATGCAGTGATTATCTGCTGACTTCTAGGAGCTGCCTCTGGCTCTTCATCCGTCCTTCTCCTCACCTTGTGCAAAGGTTTGCCTGTGTTTTCAGAGAGAACAAAGGAGCACAGAGGAAGGGCAGGTGGTCCTAAAAAGGTCCCATTTTGTTTTCCATCTTGGATTTCCCTCCTCTTACTGCAGATTTTGCACCCATGTCAAAATTCAACAGTAAAGGCAAACTGAAGTAGTCCACTTTAAACTGTCCAGAGCTCTTGTTCCTTATTGAGGATGCTCTACCAAGTTTCACCATACTCCAATTTAAGCAGCTTCTCATGCTTGGTATTTATTTCCCTGAGCCAATATGGCAAGCCTTCTTCGTGGGTTAGAAGTTGTAGCCATGATAAAGGGAAGAAAGTTTCCACTTGCAGGACAGTTTCCAGTGACCAAAGCAATGGCAATAATTGACAGCAGCTCCACAGTGTGTAGTCCTTTATTTCTTATTTTTCCTATATTTCCTTCTCCTTTGATAAGCCGAAGGGGAATGGCTTTAACTGCCAGAGGGGAGACTGAGATGAGCTCTTGGGCAGAAGCTGTTCCCTGTGAGGGTGCT